>PVJX010033828.1:0-19374 GCA_004027295.1 Dolichotis patagonum | reverse complement strand
TGGCTTCCTCACAGGGTCCTAACTCCCCTCTGTGGGCTCCTGGCTCCCTAAGTTGTAAGGCGAATGCTGGGTGTGGCCACCCCGGAGCCTGTGGAATCTCAGGCAGGCCAGGCCACTGTGCTTTGTCCCAGGCAGGTCTCCAGGAGGTTCCCTTCGAGTGAAGGGCCTACAGGTCCCAAAGAGTCAGGCCAGAATGTTGGTTTCTGAAAAGTTCCCAGTCCCAAACAGAGCTGGCCAAGATGCCAGTCTCCACAATATTCCCAATCCAAACAGCCCAGGCCACTCTGCGGGTCCGAGAGGTTCAGGTCCCAAAGAGACAGGCCACAATGCTGCTTTCTGGGAGACTTCCTGGGGGTGAAGGGCGGGGCTACGGGCCCAAACAGACCTGGCCCAGATGCCGGTCTCCAGGCAGTTCCCTGCATATGAAGGGTGGGCCTACCAGTCCCAAACAGTTGCACCGAGATGTAGGTCTGCGCAGACTTTCGATCCAAACAGCCCAGGCCACTCTGTGGGTCCAAGAGGCTCGGGTCCCAAAGAGACAGGCAGCAATGCTGGTTTCCTTATTTGATTTTTCATTTCCGTTAATATTTGCTTTGTATAGCTGGGTACTCTGGAATTTGGTGCATATATATTTAAGATTGTTATCTCTTTCTCTTGAAGTTTTCCCCTAACTAGTACGTAGTGACCTTCTTTATCTCTTTGGATCATTCTTGGTTTGAAGTTCACATTGTCTGCAAACAGAATATCTACTCCAGCTTTTTTTTTTTTTTTTTGGTTTCCTTTTGCATGAAGTATTGTTTTCCATCCTTTGATTTTCAGTCTATGGGTTTCCGTTTGGGTTAGATGGGTTCCTTATAGACAGCATATGGTTGGATGTTGTTTCTTGATCCATTCTGCCAGTCTGTTTCTTTTGATTGGTGAGTTGAGGCCATTTACATTATAGTTATAACTGTTATACATTGGTTTATTATTGACATGTTATTTTTTCTGCTGTTGTATCTTTACCTTTCCATTCTGTGTGTTTGCCTTGTTTGTTGGTTTTATCCTATGTGTATCAAGAATGTCTTTCAGTATTCTTTGTAGGGTTGGTTTGGTGTTCATGAAGTTCTTCAGCTGTTCTTTGTCATGGAAGTATCTTATTTCTCTATCCATTTTGAAGGACAGTTTTGCAGGGTACATCAGTCTGGGTAGGAAGCGGTTTTCCTTTAGGATCTGAAATACTTCACTCCATGCTCTTCTTGACTTCATTGTTTGTGTTGAAAAGTCTGCTGTGATTCTGATAGGTTTTCCTTTATAGGTGATCTGTCTTTTCTAACAGCTTTTAGTATTCTGTTCTTATAGTAGATTTCTGGGATGGTGATTATTATATGTCTGGGTGTAGTTTTATTTTGGTTATGGCTATTTGGAGTTCTATATGCTTCACTAATCCAAATGTCAGTTTCCATTCTCATGTTTGGGAAGTTTTCAGCTATTACTTCTGTACATATCCTCTTGATATCATTTGGGCTGTCCCTTTCTTTTTCATTTTTCCCTATTAATCTTATGTTATTTTTCTTTGCATCATCTTACAGCTGTTGAATTGCTATTTCCTGATTCTTTGTTATTTTTAAAAGATCTTTCCTTTCCTGTTCACTAGCTACAATCTTATCTTCGAGGTCTGAGATTCTATTTTGGAAATTCTATTTTGGAAACAGGTGTTGATGATCTTCTGTATTTCTGCCAAGTCTGTAGTAATTTCACCTTTCTCATTCCTTATTGCATGAATTTGAGTTTATTCTTTCCTTTTTTTAATAAGGTTGGCTAGGGGTGGTTTTTACAGCTTTCAATAGAATTTTTTATTTCCTATCTATCTCTTTGAATCTGCTTTATGTATTCTGTTTGTTTCTTATAGTGTTCATTCAGGGATTCTATGTGTTTGCTTTGTTCCTCTAATTTTTTAGCTGTGTCTTCACTAGATATGTTCACTATTTCTTTCACTACTTTTATCATTTCTTCTTTTACCTCGGCAATTATTTCTGATTTGAATTGCTCCATAGCTTCCCCTAGTTGCTTCTTTATTTCAGTTGATATCATTTCAGCCATTTCAAGTGTATGGCTTCTATTTTCTTCTATGTACATGGCTCCTAGGCTTTCTTGGGATAGGCTGGAGATTTGAGCCTACCTTTTGGTCTTTCCTTTTGTCATTTTTCTATATTTCCTTGCTTTGAGTGGTGTTCCAAAGCTTCCTCTGGAAGTGTGGCAAATCACCTCCTGCACCCTCGGCTCCTGGAGCAGTCCCAGCTCCCCCACAAATTCTTGGCTCCCTAAATTGAGAGGTGGAAGCTGGGTGTGGTGAACTGGGGCCAGCGGAACCCCTGGGCACAATAACCTGTCCTAGGGGAGTGGATATGAACTCAACCACTGGGAGTGCTGGTCTTAAGCTCTCCCCCGGCCAGTCCAAGTAGGCCGAGAGTGCTGCTGCGTGGTCTCCGCCTACCAAAGTGAAAGAAGGCCACTGGGCGTGGTGGACTGAGGCCCTGGAACTTCCTGGGCCCAGTCCAGCATCCACGGTAGCTCCCCAGAAACTCAATTGCCAGGAGCGCAGGTCTCCAACTCTCCCCGGGGCACCAGGACTCACCTCATGCAGTCCCAAGTCCCCTGCAGGTTCTTGGCTCCCTAAATTTTTTTTTTCCATAATTTTATGCCAGTCCAACAAGAACGTTTCTACAGAGGTAAATCCTCCTGAGACTTCTCTCTATGGCTTGATGATATCAGTATCCTGATGTCCTCTTGTTCCAAGGGCATCACTCATATTGCATTAAGGTCCACCTAGATGACATCACTTTATCTTAATCACCTCCTTAAACTTCTTTTTCAAATACACTATTGGAGATTGGAAGTTCAACATGTATTTGGAGAAGCCACAATTTACTTATTAACAAACATCTATTCCAATCCCATAGTTTGAGACCAGGCAAAATGACTACACAGGATGTCAGTGGAGCAGTCATCAGAAGCAAAGCATCCCACAAAAGAGCCATGAGCCTGAGGAACAAAGCTCTTCTGAACCAAGGTCAGTTTTGTAGGGAACAAGAAGATGAGGACTGGGTATTAGCAGCATGTCCAAAGCAGGAGGATTCTACTCTTTCTTTCTAAAAGGGATTCTTCTGTGCAGTGCACCAGAGTATCCACCACACTTCCACGGTATTCACATTGATTGATGAACAGAATGACTGAGAATGTACTCATTGATTTTGCGAACCCAGATTCTGATGCTTTAAAATGCATAGTTTATTCCCACATAGCTAAACATCGCCATCCCCTGCAGCCACTGTGGTTCTGAGCATTCCATTTCCAGCAACAGAACATCATTCATTATGTTCAAGAAGAATTAAACAAGAAATTTAATACTGAAATGTCCTAGGTTCTTAATGCCATGTGTGAGATGCCCTTGCTACACACACACACACACACACACACACACACACAGCTGCATCTTCTGTGATCTTGTGGAAACTCAGAATCTCAAGTTCCACCCCACACCTGCTGAATCAGAGTCTTCATTGCAATAAGATCCCCTTGGGTGGCTCTTTTTCTCTTCAAAGTTTGAGAATTCTGCAACATATGACCTTGGGCAATTCATTAACCTATCTGAGCCTGATTTTCCTCATATGTGAAAGAAGCCAATTACAACTAGAAGACCCCTCAGGTCCCTTCCAGTTCTAAAATACCATGACAAATCTGCACAGAGTTTGATCTTTAAAAGTAATACTGTGCCGCTCAGAAAATGCACTGAACTTCTAAATCTCCTGCTTGAACGTTCTGCTCCCTGAAAACTTGACTTCCATCTGTAATCGGCAATTAAAGTCACGGTTGAAGGGAGACTTCTGATGGCCTAAATGTAAAAGGCAGCCCTGTTAATATGTCAGCGCTGCACCTTAGGGCTAAAATGCCTTAGAGGTGTCTCAGGGTAATGTGCAGATGTGCTGGACCAACACTTATTAGAGTTATAAAAGGGATTTGGGTGAGGCCAGCAGTTCCGCCGTTCAGTGGCGTGACCCTCAGCAGAAGATGAATGACTCCTGGTTAGCCACTGTAATTTACAGCAATGCCTCACTTCCACCCAGCCATCAGCAAGAGGGTGATGGTGAAAGAGAGCCGAGGAGCTGAGGTGAATGAAAGACAGGTGCTTAAAGCTAAATTATCACCCGTTCTCTCTGCATGGACCATTTGAAGCTCTATGTCCCATTCTAAATGGAAAATTCCCAAATGATGAAGACCTCAAAATACTAAAAAGGTGATCCGTAAAGTGAGGTTAAGATAGGCAAGATAACACTTACTGAGGGAGGTTCGGTTTTTGTAAACATCACAAGAATACAGTTACAAGTCTGCACCAAAAATACAGAAATTATTGCTTGAAGGAATGTTATTGTTAATGTAAATATCAGTAATGCAAAAAAAATGTATCACAAGTAGGTTGCATTGAATATTTTCTCAATGATAGAGTATTTTTATACACTTCATTAATTGTCAAGATACAACTGTGAAGCCACACTAACATAATGCCAATTAAATGGAGGAAAAACTTAAACTGACTGAGAGATGTTTCTATTGTGGCTTGGCTAGATTAAGAACATGAATAATGTGACTGCAAGTTTCTAGTTTATACCACTTTGCCTTTCTTAATATCTATTTTATTAATATATACTTAATAAATAACCATGTTAACAGTTAACATCCTTGTTTCATACATGGGAAGAGGTCAATTACCTGCCCAGTTTTCCCTTCACCGAAGTTTACAGGTAGGTAGCAAAGAGCCCAAACCTTCGGAATAGGAGGCCCTGTCTCTGTCCATGGTGCCAAATAGCTCTCAACACATGGTATGAGTTACATGTTCTCCCATTGGTGGCAGCTACAAATCACTACAATGTTCTGCCTCCTTTACAGTCCCCATCAACTCTTCTCTCGGGTTGATTTGACAGAGTTCCACTAAATTCATGGTAAACATGGCCCTATCACCTAATTTTAACACAAGAAGAAATATTCTATAGCATCAAAGGAAGTTAAACTTTGTGGAACTATGTATTTCACAAAAAGATGTTTAGAAGAGAGCTATTACAAATGCAATCAATGATTCAGTCTTCAGAAGTATCCTAGGTGTGTGTCATGTCTGTTTTGGGAGAGGAATCTTGGCTGAGAGAGGAGCTGTGATAGCACAGGTTTTGTGGGAAGCTGTCTACATCCCTGTATGCTTGCACTGCCTCTTCCCAACTTGCAGAACCAAGGACCTTTCCCTGCAGGTTTGAGACCTTTCTGGAAGTCAAGTTTTCTCTACCTCAAATCCATAAAGGCTGCGGAGTTGTCACAGCCATCTGGCAGTCTTCAGCCAGTGACTGGTGGGCACTGATGGCTTAATTCTCCCAGATCTCTCAGCTCCTGACAGACAACTGGAAGATACGTTCTATGCTTTCCCTCAGAATTCATCAGAAAGTAAAGACATTGTCCACAGTGCCATAGTTCTCATGATAAAAAAGGGCTTAATAATATCTTCCTTATTATCTTCCTTTCTCCTCTCACTCCTCTCTTCTTCTCTCTTGTCTCTTCTTACCTCTCCTCCATCCACTCTTCTCTCTCTCTCTGTCTCTCTCTCTGTCTCTCTCTCTCTCTCTTTCTCTCTCTCCCTGTGTGTGTGTGTGTCTTTCACACTACCTTTCCATCTTCTTCTTCTCCCTACTTTTTAAAGTTTTTCTCTGGAGCATCTCCCAAGTAAACTCTTCTCATCCAAAGTTATAACTTGGTTTTCTCCCAAAAGCAAGCTATGAAACAGACAGATGACTTGCTCAAGTCAACACTCAAATTATGAGCTGAATTCTTTCTTTGTGTCAAGCACTAGACAAACTCTTAGAGAGATGATAATAAACATGACACATGGGTCCCCTTCTGTCATTGAGTTGACAATCAAGTAGGCCAGACATTGAGAAAGGAAGTTATCAGAAACAGTCACTAAGGCATAAAAAGACCCAGTACAAAGGAGAGTTGTGAACAATGTTTCATTTTATTTTGATATTTAAAAAGAGAGTGAAGTTGGAAAGAATACTGCACATAAATGGAGGAGTATATCAGAAAGGAGGAACCAAAGAACTATGTGGTATACTTGAGCCATAAAAAGACCAGTGTGGCTTCAGGAGAGAGAGAGAGAGAGAAAGATAAACAGAGACAGAGGCACTGGAAAATCAGTGAAATGTGAAGTAGGCAGGGGCAAGACCCAGGAAAAGATTTTAATTTCATCACATCCTGAGGTTGTACCCTCAGAACAAGGAAAATTTGTTGTAAAACTTTATACAAGGGGGTGGAAAGATCAGTCTTCCTAAAGCATGGAGACTTGGTAGGCATAAATGCAAGAACTGTAGTTTAAATACCAGTTAAGATGTCATAGACTTCTAGTCCAAAGCCATGTGATGTGTTTTTCTGTCTCTTTATGACTATGTCTCTTAAAGACTCAGTTTATCACACATATATAAAAATCATAAAACAAAAACTTAGCGAGTGAGTGGGATAACTTTTCCCACCTAGCAAGAAATGCAAATGTAAGTGTTTTGTTGGCTTTGATTTGCTGACTCCAGGATTTTTAGAGACAGGCCTTGGTATTGTGTGCAACGTCACAGTTACTACTGTTTCAACGTTTCCAACCATTGGATATGCATCCGTAGAAGAAAATACAGAAAGGAAGGTGAGTAAAAAGATACTCTTTTTACCAGTCTACTTTTTAACAGGACCTTCCAATGACTTCTTAAATGAACTCGTTCCAAAATATATCACATGACATCCTCAACCACGAGGGAAAATGGGAAATGTAGATTTTAGCTGGGTGCATTGTCAATGAGTAAATACGTGAAGTTCCATTAATAAGAGAGTGAGGCAAAATGGATGGGAAAGCAATTAGCAGACTCCACCAAATCTATACACAATAAAACAATCAGATTATCTGAAACAACAAACAAACTGTAGGAGGAGAAACATTCATAGCAATGGTAATAATTTTAATACTGCTTCCATTTTCAAAACATTTGTACTTTTCAAAGAACATTTTGTGGATTAAAGTCTTCTGCTTAATATACTTAATAAAATAGTGAAGCATAAAAAGATTGATGTTTCACTAAGCAAAAATAACCTCAAGGAAAGCTGAAAGCGTGATACATAGGAAAAGCAGCAACATAATCTGTTCTGGAGGTTTGTTTTCCCTCCACAAATTTCTTTTCCGTAGGCCTTGATTTATCTTTGTAATTGGCTCCATCTTCCTGGAGCAGGTGTATTTGAGTTATGTAAAGAAAGTACTGAAAGTCCTGTAATACTTTTAGTACTAATCCTACTCTTAAAAAAAAAGAGTAGGATTTGGATCCAGGCTGTTCATGACAAAATAAATACTACTTAATCTTTGAACCTCAGTCTCCCACTCCATAAAGCCTTATAGCATATGCTTGCTTTGCAGGTCTCATAAGATTTCAAGAAAATCTCTGATTCAAACATATGCTAATTTTACTATGGACATTCTTTTCCTTTTATGCTACTGCTTTTATTTAAAGGTACTAGAAAGACTATAAAGGTAGCAAATCTGCAGAACACTGGCTAGTAGGTTTACAGGTTTACAGGTGGATTGAAAATTTATGTAGCCTCGAGCCAAAATGAGACAGGCTTTGGGTGTGAGGTACTGGGGTTTGAATTGAAGCCCATCCATGATAGATAGCAGAGAACATGGCAGGATGCTAAATGAGACCCATTCAGGTGCAACAACCTTCTTTGTCACAAAGGTACTGGACTGAGTGGAGAGAGGGAAATGTACGGTAGGAAACACTTTTAATTGAAGGCTTCTGAGTTTTGTTTTTCCTTACAGTGCTGTGCTTGAAGTGTGACGAAAGCCAGTGTTACTTTAAGATGTCTCTTTGCTCTGAAAGGAGCTTGGGGAAACAGCACCCCCATGGTGACTCCCAGCTTCTGAAGAGCAAATCCCTGGATATGAGGGAGCCCTGCAGCACAGCAATCTGCTTTGAGTCCCAGAAAATTCTGAGCCTGACTGTGGCCTCCCGCCCTTATCGCAGGCCTGCAGATCATGGAAATTAACTGGACTTGGCCTCCACATGAGCTCTGGTGTGCTGTTCAAAGGTTCCAAGAGGAAACAGAAAAAGTAGCCTCATTGGAATCTCAGCATGGCTGAGTCCTGTCCTGCACAGCAGTGGATCACAGCTTCCCTCGCTACTGTGGTTTAGATCTAGAGTATCGCCCAGAAGCTTCATGCTCTGATAGGGGGCTTTTGGAGGATGATTGAGTCACGGAGTTTCTCTGCTCATCCAGGGATTCATTCATTAATCAGTTCACTGTTGAATGTGCTGTTACAAGGTGAGGTTGTTTGGAGAAGGGGTGCCGAGGGGTGTCCTGCAAGGCTGTGTACTTTTCCCACTCCTCCCTTCCCTCTCCACTTCCCGGTTGCCAGGAAGTGAGCAACTTTCCTCCACCATTCACCATGCCCTTTCACCATGGTTTTCCTACCTTGAAGCCAGCAAAGTATGCACTGAACCCTCTGAACCATGAGCCAAATTAGACCTCTCCTCCTATACACTGTGAGTGTCAGATATAATCTCCTAGCAATGGGGAAGCTAACACTTCCATCAAACATGGCCCATGCTAACTCTAAGCAGAACTCTGAAGACAAAGAGATAAGCTTTAGGTTCCTTTCTGTAAGAGTCCCATTCATCTCAGGGAAGGCCACTGAGATAAGAGGAGAGGAATAGGGTACCCACCTGCCTGAGAATGTGGCGATCTTCTGTGTTGCAAGTTTTGTTCTGTTTTGTTTTATCCTGTTTTCTTAATAAACTAAGTAGCAGAAGAATAAAATATTGGACAGGAAGTGACAATGTCCAAAACCATGGAGGACCACAGCTTGGCATGCCCTGCAGGCTGGAAGTAAAATGAATGGAAGACTATGTTGGAAGCCACTCTAGGGCCCATCGAGGATACAGGGTGGAAGCATTTAATAGTGTTTTCATACCCCATAGAAAGCTGATAAAAGATTTTGTCCATGGGTAGGCAGTATCGAGGTGTTTCTTTACATTAATAGTCACGCAGGGTGGGAAAAAAACCCAAGAGGAACTGCTTTGGAGAGTAGATGAGTTAAGAAGTAAAGGTGAGCATGGAAAGGAAAGTCAGCGGGAGCTTTCTACTGGGCGGTGGCAGCAATCTCCAGGGGGAGGATGGAACCCTTTACCCAACTCACTCCTCTGACACGTCTCAGGCATCAGTCAGGAGAATTCTGTTCCCACTTCACGACGGGAAGATTCGCCAAAGGTAGGCGCTGGACCTCTGAAGCACAATTCCGGTTAATTTGTTTAGAGTAATCAAAGCGGACTCCAGGTTCCCAGATGAGGTGTTCTCTAACAGAAGTAATCATAAGTTGGCCCAGTCAAATTCATGAGCATCGTAAAGGCTTTTAAAAAGAGATCTTTTGCAGAGAAATTTCAGAAATACACTTGGGGCTGTGCGCTAGTCTATCTTTATTTTTGAGATAGATTTCAAAACAAAGTCCCTGAATTTAAATGGCTCTACTTAGTCCCTTTGTGAGTCACTGCGGGGATGACTTCTTGCTTCACCTACCGCAGTCTCCAGCAGATGTGTGTGGAAAGTGTGAGTGATATTTGCTGGGAAAAATCATCTCCTAACATTTGTATTCCTGCCTCTGAGCTGCTGGCTTATTTCTGGATATTAATTTAAATCCCTTCCTAATTTTAATTAGAGGTAGGATTTAACAGTGTTGAGTCTTTGCTTTTTTTTTTGCATCTTCCAAGAAAGAATGCTAACTTCAGCAATCCAGATTTAAAGTATCTGTATTTATTCTTGGACTTAACAACAATGAGTGAGGATTAACATTTGGATAGGGAATATGAGAATGTATTCACTGTGTCTTTGGAAATTAATTAAAACTATTTTAAGATTTTTAAAATGGGGTATTTAGCTAAATCACCCTGAAGTAATGAACTGGTGTGAGCAGAGCGCTAATGGAAGTCTTAGGTATCTGGGTGTTTTATGACACCTAGTTTGATTTTATCTCAGAATCCACTTCGCTCATTTTCTTGCATCTTGTCTGCTTCACAGCTACCTGATGAACTCGTCTTCCCACTGACTCTGAACTGTGGCAGTGTTTACTCTCGTTTTTTTTCAGGTATCATACTGATTCATGCCCATTTTAAAAATTATTTTGCATTGCCAAGTAAACCCTGCATATTATGGTGGTAAGATGATGTTTCAGTACATGTATACACTGTGCAATAATTTCATACATCTAATTAACAAATCCATGCCTGCTTGTTTTTGTATCTCCTATTACTTCTGTTTGAGCCCATTCCTTTCACATTATATACCTGATAAATTCCTACACATTCTTCAAAACTTTGCTAAGACTTCTTCGCACCAAACCCTCAATGAATCTTTCATACAATACTTACATATTTCATACATACTTACATATATATCCTTGCTTTTAACATTACTACCCTTCAAAACCTACATTTTCACTTATAATAAAATGCTACACTTGGGTTTAAAAGTCTGTCTTTCTGCACTATCACCCCTTCAAGGTATGATTCACTCGTGTATTCCTCCCACCAGGCTTAGAGTAGAGCTTCAAAAATAGTACTGATTTGAAAACCTGAACTCATGGCTGCTCCGAATTCTTTCACGTTGAAGCAATGTACTAAACAAAGAAAATCAGCTTTCGTAAAACCTGCCAAGCAGATTATACTTTCAATTTGTCAGTGGCATGGGTTGAGTGTCGTATTATGTTGGAAAAATACTCAGAGCACTTATTAAATGCCACCTAAAAGAAATGGCAGAAAGCCCCATCTATTTGATAGCTTACAATTTACAACTTCCTTTTTAAGGAATGCCATTGGTCTCAAGAATTGAAGTAATGATAATATGGTTGGATTAAACTGTGTGAGTGACATAGCAGAAGTCTTTTCCTACTCTCAGAGTTTGCCTACTTTCAGCTGTAGAGGAATCTAAGGAGAATTTTGATGGAGGAAAGGGGGTTTCACTGCTTTCTGCTTTAGACTCTGACTGGACTGGGGACCAACCTGGAATGTGTAGCAAAAATGGAGTACACCCTAAAGATGGAAGAAGTGAGCTAGATTCAGAAATTAAAATCTAAGTGGGCTTTTCCTTTAAGCATGGGAATTTAACAAACAAACGCTAAGGTTTACTCTACCGGAAACGTTCTCCAAGAGAACACTCATAAGTTCTTGAAAACCTAGAATTTTACAAAACAAGTTGTGGAAAACAACCCTCTAGATTCCAAAACACCTTCCTCTCTTTGTTCTCCACATTATTGCGTGTGGGGCATCACGAGTGAGCTTCACACTATTTGGAGCCCCACACATGGAATCCAGAGTGCTGGATGGTCCTTTGCCATTCGCTCACCACATCCAGCCTTGATTTCCTGTGGGGACGGTCCCATCCTGCCGTAGCCACTCCAGCACCTGTGTAGTGTCTGTCACATCACATGAGACTGAGCAGCAAGGTCCCCTTTGCTTGCCACCAGCCTGTTTTCCTGCTTCCCTTGAAAGGAACGCAAAGTAAATTCTCGTGCTTAAGCTTCTCACCCTAAAAAACACCATGTTCTGAGTTATCTTTCAGTTTTCTGTGACTTGAGAAACAAAATTAACCAGTTTATTTAGAATCACATAGGAGAAAAGAATAAATGGAGTTGATGAAAATGAATTCCAGAAATATATGTAATAACTTACACTCGGATAAAGGCCGGAGCTCAGAACAGTACTAATGAAACACACTCCACAGCCATCATCCTGTGTAACTCAAACACCCATTCAGCACACATTGCTTTCTTTGCCCACTGCTCCCTGGTTGTCAATGTCCTGGATTCTGCAGATCTGAAGGTAGGTTAAGGCAGTGCCCCCCCCCCCAAGAGCTAACAATTTCCTGTGTGGTTGGGGCTGGGGCAACCGAGAACCTGGGTTTGTAATCCTGTTGATTCAATAAAGCACGGCCAGGTATGGCAGGAGAAAGAGGAGTCAGAGTCTCCCTGTTAGGGAGAGGAGGCTGTAGACACCCAAGGCTTTGCAGACAAGCAACTGCCCCCAGGGTCTGTGAGACAGGAGAGATCGAGATTTGAAAGTTACAGGATTATAGTTCTGAAAGTTATAGGGCCTTATCCACAGGGGGCAAAAACATGGTGAGACACAGATCAGGGTTGAAATTAAAGTCTATTTATTAACATTGGCTATTGTATGTAGAAAATACTTTATGTATATACATACATACATTTATATATACTCATGTGTACACACATGGGGTTAAATCAGTTAACACCAAAAGTAATTGAGAGTTTGAGTTGAGTACTTTTTGTTCAAAATTCATTGGAGAAGAAGAGTTTCAGATTTCAGATTTGTGGTTATGTGTGCATGCGTGTGTGGGGTGTGTGTGTGTGTGTGTGTGTGTGAGAGAGAGAGAGAGAGACAGGGTCACACTATATAGTTCAGGCTGGCCTTGAATTCATAGTGATTTCCCTGCCTCACCCTCCTGGGGGAAGGGATTACAGCAGTGCCCCACCATACCGAGATTTCATATTTTGAAAAATTTCAAACATTTGCATCAACTTTACCCGTTGAGAATCCATAATCTGAAAAAAAATGTGAAAGACACCAAAGTTGAAGCTTATTCATCTAGGGTGCTCAGCCTGTATTAACAAAGAGAATATGAAAAGAGGGAACACCGGCCTTGCCCTCTATGTGCCCGGCTCCTCTGGGGGCTGTTTCTTCCTCCAGCAGGAGACCTCCACCAGGGAGAAGTGAGCCATTGAGGTTCAGACACTCCTGGGTGGCCCCAGCTCCTCACCTCTCATTTTGAAAGTGAAAATAAGAATCAAAAGCCCTATCTGGCTCTGGAAGGTCCTAGGGCCCCTCTCCTGTGTTGAAATAGGGGAGCTGGCTCACTCTGGAGGGAACTCCTGAAGTCTTTGGAAGGGCTGAGGTTTGTTTGTGGTTCTGCAGCCTTGCTTGCTGTGACAGTCTGGCTTCTGGCAGCCTGAGTACCAACTGCCTGGTGAAAACAAAGCACGCTTTCTGCTTTTACTGGCTGGGGGTCCTCGCATACAGACAGATGGGCTGGCAGCCACCCCTGGGCGTGACTGCAGCCTGGGGCCAAAGGATGGGTCACCATATTCAGTGGCGGGGAAACAGTCCTCTTCCCGTCGTCCTCCTGCCAGGTAGCTGCACTGACTCTAAACATTTAGACCAAAAAAAAAAAAAAAATCTATTAGCATAAAAGGCAAACACCGTGCTCTAGTCCCACTGCAGTGACAGCCAAGTTTGTCCAAAAACTGCTGCAATTTCAGGGCTTCCTGCACAAAGAGTGCCATGGGAGGAGAGAGAAGGGGGGGGCAATGTCCTTCCTCAGACACTACCTCACTGTGCTGGGAAAAACAGACAGGAACACAGTGGAGCTAAACACGAGATTTGTTTTTCCCTTTCAAGAGAAAGTGGCCAGCTCAGGCAACAAAGAGCCCTTCTGAAGTCTCAAGGACTTCTGATTCCAACAAATAAGCTTTGCCTCAGACTCACTTCCATCTCTAAGATTTACAACCTCCAGCTGCTTGGAGAATTTGAATGTTTCAGTAGAACCCTTCCGGCTGATGTAAAGAACACTTGCTGGTCAGTGATGCTGCTGACGCAAGGGAGGTCTAGGCTAACTCATTCAGACCAGTAGTAACCAATAAAACCAGCTCTGGGGTTAAGTCCAGATCCATTGCTTTTGGGCTGTGTGATCTTAGACAAGAGCTTCACTTCTCTGAGCTCAATATTCTCATTTATAAAATGTGCAAAATGTTGCCCAACTCATCAGGAGAAGCGAACTCTTATTTTTAAGGTATCTAGAGCAGTGGGTCTGGAATAATTTCATCTTAGTTTTTAACCTCTGAATACCATGCTTTAAGAGAGATATAGGAAAGAGCTTGGCACCGTAATTTAAAAGCCCAAGGTAGAAGTGATGGGGTTAAGAAGCTAAATATGAAGAAGAAAAATCTGAAGGATCCATGAGAACATCTTCAGATAAGTGAAAGGCAGCTGGGTATGAGCGGATGAAACTTCTATACATGACAGGGAATTAGGAAAGAAAGCGAGAATTAGCCATTAAGACATTTTAGTCTAGATCTCAGTCTCAGTCAAATACAAATGAAAGGTGGGCTGTGACATCAGCCAGACCTTAGTTCTTCGATGAGGATATTTTTATAACTCTGGGAAATTTTTTCACTTCTTAGTCTCAGTTTCCTTTCTGAGAAATGGAACAAGTTATAATCTACAGAGCCGACTCATGATGATCTAGGTATAAAATGCTTAGTGGTATAAAGGCCTCCTTGCATGGCTCCTAACATAATAGAATGTAACATAAAGCTATGTAATACAGACATAGAATAATGGTAGCAGCCAAGAGAGCTTCCTAAAACGCAAAGTGTCCAGGAGAGATGGGATAGCGATTGTTTCTGGTCTTTGGATTGAGGCTAACACATATAGGATCCCACATTACCATTATCTAAAACATGTTTTTGGGGCTCAACTTTGCTGAAAGAAAGAAAGAAAGAAAGAAAGAAAGAAAGAAAGAAAGAAAGAAAGAAAATGGCTTTGCAAGAGATACAGTTCCCACATCTTAACATTCACAGCAGCACAGTGTCTATGCAGTGGACTTTTGTGTGATCAGACTCTTGCACCAATCAACGCTACCTTCTTCTGGAACATTTTTGTGATTTTCAGGGCCCTGCAAACCTCATAGTCACTCACTGCTCTTTCCACCCCTTCTTCCTACAAGCCTCATCAACTTCCTGGCTTTTCCTACTCAAGACTTGTCATATAAACGGAATCCTACAATATGTGGCTGTTTGCGATTGGTTTCTTTCACTTCGCACAATGCTTCCACGATTCATTCATGTGGTAGCACGTCAGTACTTTATTTCTTTATTGGGCTGGATAATATTCCATACATTCCATTGCATGGACAGATAAGCTGAGCCTTTGTGTTGTTCCCATTTTTGGTTATTACAAATAATGCTGCCACAAGTGTTTACGAACAGATTTTTATGTGGAAATGCTTTCATTTGTCCTGGGCACACAGTTAGATGTGAAATGTTGGGGTCATGTTGTAACTCTAACAATGTCTCTATTTAACAAATTGTGATAGTTGCCTGTTTTATCTTAACCAACCTAGCAGGTGTGAGGTGCAGCACATAATGATTTAAATAACGCATTTCTCTAATGACTGATGATAATGAGCACTGTCTTCGTGTGTGTATTGATTGGCTTTATGGATTCTTTGGAGTAATATTTTCTATTTTGGGGGAGGAATATCTTTGCCCATCCTTGTTTGGGTTGTCTTTTTATTGTAACAAGAAATTTTTGATATATTACAGACACAAACTTTTTATCAGATATATAATTTGCTAGCTCACCTTGTGACTTATTCACATTGTTTCTGGTGTCTTTTGAAGAAAGAACATTTTAAATTTTGTCAGTGAAAATAAGTCTATTTTTATACCCGTAGCTTTATGCTATTGTTTTATATTTCCACTTACACCCCAGGGCTGCACTATTTGATCACTGTAGATTTGTAGTAAGTTTTGAAATGAAAGCATTTGAAGTCTCCATCTCTTCATTGTTTTCTCAGGATTATCTTCTCTAATTTAAGTTCTTGTTTTCTATATAGATTTTGTGATCATTTTGTCAGTTTTGTCAAATGAAAACTTCTGGTATGTGGACAAGCATTGCACTGTATCTGCTGATTGATTTTAGGGGTGTCATTATCCAGGCTTCTGTTGTAAAACCACAAGCTAGGTCTCCCTTTATTTAGGGTCATCTTTAATTTCTTTTGTCTTAGTTTTATCAGGCAAGTGCTGCCTGATAAACTTTTATAAAATTTATTCCTAAGTACTTCATCATCTTTAATTCTTTGGTAAAAGGACTTATTTTCTTAGTTTCCTGTTCTAACTGGTAGTTGATTGTGTATGTTGATCCTTTTATATCGGTCTGGTATCAGTCCAAGCTTACAGTGGACGCAGCATTCACACATACACAGCGATGAACCAGAAACTGCTGGTGGCTGGATAACAGGTGAGTTCAGAAGGAAGGGAAACCTGCTTTATCTCCTAGGAATGCTGGGAGAATAAAATTTGGATCTTGTCCTAATTGGAAATTTGTCTTAATATTGCTTTTCTCTTTGAACGATATTGCCAATGGAAACAGGAATCTAAGCGGCAGGTAGGAGCAGCGTGGTGGGAGTACCCACACCTACACCAAGCACCAGCGGGCAAGAATGTGTTTTGCTGTGAGTGGCTTCCCCGCTACCCTCTCATTCCATGTCATCTGCACATCTTTAATAGGGAAGAGACGCTTCATCTGTTAACAACCTGATGGAACAATAAATGAACAGATAGGAAGTCTTATTTAAGTCTTAGGCTCTGTTCTTACAGAAGGTTCTTTTCTAATTACAGTGAAACTTGAAGAAACCCACAATTTTTGTTCCAGCTACACTTCTTGTTTTACACGGTTTTAGTACATTGTCCCCAAACCACTTCTGCTCTTGTTCCTCAGGGACCGAATTCCATTTTCAATTTTAACATCATTCTCCTTTCGGAATCACTGGTGCAGCACACAGAAATAGGAATGGAGGCTCTCTGAGTCATGCTGACACGGTAACTCTCCAGCAGATTCTCGTCCCTGAGCCATGCCGGTGACTGGGTCACCTGCCTGTCAGTCTGTCACACAGTGCTACATACATCCGTCCCCGTATCTGTACCCCAAGCCCTTAGGAAAACAGCCATCCCCCTTCCTTCCATTGCACCCCAATGGTGCTGACCTCACTGGTCGACCCAAACCATGCTTAATGTTTTCAAATGAGCATGCAGGGGACTTCCTTCTCAGACACGCCTTTCTCCTTCCTTAGTTCCCAAACAGCTTTACAATCATAAGTGCTTTGGCATAATTTTTCTAAGCATTTCTTCTGACATTTCTTTTGGGAAATAATTTTACCAAAAAGTCAACAGAGCTAGTGAGCACCTGCTGTGCAGGAGGCCCTGCCAGATGTCACAGGGCATGCAAAGAACAAAGCTGTTGATCTAGCCGGGGACACGATTTAGTTAGGTGATAAAATAAGTGCGAAAGTCAACCAAGCACTTACCCTTACCCATGCCAGGCATGGTACTGCGATGAATGTAACTCATTTAACCCACGGAGCAAATTCACGAGGCAGCACTGGCGTTGCCCTCTTGGACAGGTGAGGAAAAGACATAAATAGTTAAGCAACTGCTCCAAGTTCACACAGCTCATGGATGTTTGAGCCAGGAGCTGAACAAGACTGTCCAGTGTCACAATACAGTGATGCAGGGCAGCAGTTCTCTGTACCCAAAGACACACTAGGGAATTCAGTCAATCACGGATTAAAAGCATCCAGGAAAAAAATAGTGTCTGTACTGAATGTGTACAGACTTTAACGTGTACAGATTTTTTTTCTTGTCATCATTCCCTAAATTATACAGTATGTAACTTTTTATGTAACATTTACATTGCATTAGTATACCCACAGATTTTGGTATCTATTGGAAGTCTCAGAGCCAACATAGGCTACTGAGAAACAAATTTATACTTCTCTGCAGGGGACAGATGATGTGTAAATTTTGTTAATTATTCAGCAATGGAGAGCAGTACGTGACCCCCCAGAAGCTGAGATGTTCACTGACGGGCTTGAAGAGATGGTGGACATGACTTACCCGCGGCAAGCAGAGGCACATGAAGAACTCTGGGCAAAGGAGAAGAATGACAACACCTTAGAGACAAATGACGTGCCAACCACTCTGAGCAAGGTATTGGCTAAGAGTACTCAGTGCACTTTTCTGAGCAACAAAAAGAAAATAAGATGGACCGCATATTCTCATGCATCACATGCAATAAAAAAATTTAAAATATGCATCAATGTGTCCAGTGGTGATAATAATCAAACAGTACAAGAGGATAAAGAAGCGCAAACGGAATGCTGCTATTTAATGCAGGGCCTTCCAGAAATAGCCTGAGAGGCTCGTGTTTTAACAGAATCTTGAAAGAAGAGCAGAAACCTGGGGATAAGGCATTTCCATGAAAAAGAAACAGAAAACCTAAACACCCTGAAAGAAGGGTCTTCACCAAGAAGACCAGGATGGCTGGGGTGGAGCAAGCAGGGAGAGTGGAGTGTAGGATCCCACTGGCTCGCTCAGGCCCAGTTTCATAGGATCGCATGGATGTGCTCAGACTTCCTGGCAGCTCCTCATCTGATGTACGATCAAGGTCAGCCTGGCTAAATGCCCCCTTGAACTAAGGTGTACATGTGCAGGCCACCGGGATGTGGAGGAGCTGACTTGCTCATGTTTGTGTACTTGAATGTACACAAACTTGAATGTTTGTGTAGAGAAACAATGGGAACAGAACCTGCAGAAAATCAATGGGGAGAGACCTCAGCTGCAGCATTGACACAATTGGACTTTGACCCTGTGATAATTGAAAAGTTAGAGAACACAGCATCACATACACCATACGACATTCATATCTCCTGTGTCTAATGTCTTCTCATCCTATAAATAACAGCGCTGGTGATTTTCAAAATCTTTAAGGTATGTTTGAATAGCTGAGATACATGAAACAAATAAAAGAACCAACTATCAAGACACCACCTTTGCCACACTGAATAAGTAAATACATCCAGGCAAGTTTTTAAATGGTAGCGGACATCTTCTGAGTGATCTCTATGTGGCAGTGACTCTGATGAATGCTTTCTCTGGATTAGCACACTGAGTCCTTAAAAGAACTCGAACAATCAGACAGATCCCAATTTCTCAAATATGGAAACAGAAGTGGTTGTATAACTTGTAGGCATGGTTATGGTTAAGAAGGGGCTTAGTGGTACATGCCTACACTACCAACGCTGTGGGAGGCTGAGGCAGGATGCTTGCAAAGTTGTGCCCAGCAGAGGCAATTTAGTGAATTAGCAAAACTCTATCTCAAAATAAAAGGTTTCAGAGTGTGGCTCCATGCAAAGACTCTAGGTTCAATTCAAAGTGCCAGAAAGCGAAAAAAAATTAAAAAGAAGGAGAAAAGAAAAGAAAGAAAGAGTATGAGTGAAGATTGTGTTTTCATTAATATGAACACTGGGTACTGTGCCATGCATGGTGGCTCACTCCTATAGTCCCAGGACTTGGAGGTTGAGACTCAAGGGTTGCTATGACTTCCAGGCCAAGCCGGGATATGTAGTGAGTTCAAGGACAGCCTGGAAAACACAGTCAGACCCCGGCTCAACACACAGAAGAAGAAGAAGAAGAAG
>PVJX010033827.1:0-19399 GCA_004027295.1 Dolichotis patagonum | reverse complement strand
TTTACAGTAAATAATCATTAGAATTACTTCCCTGATTTCTTGAGCCATCTAGGAAGTCAGCAACCCTGAGGAGACAATTGAGGGAACTCTCAGTTGATACTCAGTCGGAAGCGTGGAACACATGAGACCCTCAATTAGAGTCCAAATGTTGGTGATCTTGTGGAAATAAATCCTTATCCTGTGGGATTCAACACTTATACCAGGCAGATAGTGTCAGAATTTAATCAAATTCAGCTGATGTTGAGTTGAAAAAAAAAATCATACATTTGGAACCAGAATGTTCCGTAAGCAGAGACAGATCCTACTGGCTGAATATCGTGGGAAGTGTAATGGGATTGTAGGGAATTTTGCATAGCCCATTTGACATTTGTATGCCTGAATTTAAAATAACATCCATTCAGCCTGGAGATGACACAGCCTTAAGATAGTTGTCAAAATGCAGATGAATAGTGGGGCTAAGGACTTAAGGACAATGGCATCCAGAGTCCATTCCAAAAACGTGCAAGCTTGGTGGCTCTGTTTCATTACAGCGGTGACTTCAGGAGAGTTAGCCAAAAGGGAGTTTATAAATATCAATGGGATTGTTAATTTTATATGTCATCATGACTAGGATATGCTGCACAGATATTTGGTCAAACATTATTCTGAATGTTCTTGTGACAACGTTTTTGGATGAGTTATACATTTTAATTGTTGGACCTTCAATAAAGCAAATTGCCCTCCTGAATGTGGGCAGCTCTTATCCAATTGATGAAAGACCTGAACAGAGCAAAAGGTGGACCACCCCAAGCAAGAGAGAATCTTGTTTGCAGTGACCTTCAGTTTATCTTCAACTTTGGCTCTTTTCCGGGTTCAAAATACATTGCTCTGGTACCAGAAGTACAGTTCTTTCTTAGACAATAGACACCTGGCTTTCCTAACCAGATTTTGGATTCACTGAGACTTCACAATCACAGGAGCCAATGCTTTAAAGTAATTCTCTTTACACACACACACACACACAACCATCTATACTAGATACCAAAGTGAGATGTGTTCTTGCATAGATAATACAACACATATGCACAGAAGGAATATATGAGACTGATTTTTCTGAAACAAATAAAATAATGGTAATAACAAAAAGCCTCATAGTTCACTATAAATTTATTATCAAATCAGAAACTTTCCAGGCTCCTTTATCTCTCCTTTGTTTTGATTTAGTCTTTCGAGGTACCCCAGGGGCGCTATCGGGAAGATCTGTTTATTTTCACAGGAAAGGACAGAGGAATGGTGATTGTGTTTGTGATGGTTAAGCTTTACTGTGTCAACTTGCTTGGTGTGGAGTCACCCATGAGAGTGGTTGAGCAGACTTCTGTGTATGTTTGGGTAGCTGTGGAGTTCTGATTGTGGGTAATATATCTGATTCTTCCCCCCTTCCCTTGCGCACTGTTCCCCTGCTCTGCTTCCTGTTCACCATGAACAAGGCAGATTTTACCATGCATTTGTGCCATAATGTTTCTGCTTTTAAGGCAACTAAACCTAACTGAATGTCCTCAAAGCATGATCCACATTAAACCATTTATGCACCGAGTTGTGTGTGTCATGTATTGGGTACATCCAAGGGAAAGCTTATTAATATAGGGCCTTTTGAAAACTGTCATCACTTCCTACTTAATTGAACTTTTAGGAATCCAGAAATTAATTTTAAACATTAATGCATATTGATGAACTAGGTTAAGTCTGAAAACTAGCCCTTTATTATTAATTTTCTGCAATATACAGACATGTTTTGCTTAAAAGTATACAAGTAAATATAAAAATCGGTGCTGAGATCTTGCTGATTCTCAGCCAAGTAGAAAGCAAACCACTGAGTGATATTTTTATTTCTTATAAAATAAACACATATGCATCCAAGTTGCAAGTGGGTAAACCTGTGCTCCAAAATACCATGCATTATGGATAAGATGGCATGACCTACTTTTCTAAGTGTAAACCTCCAATATTTGATTTATGAAGAAGACACAGACTTCAGAAATCAAATGATGAAAAACCATATCTTTCAGTATCTAAATTATGATTATCTCACACCCTGACTGATACAAATAAAGACACCAAGAAAGTGATTTATTATTTTGTAAATCAGAAGTGTCCAGGAGCAGCAGAATGTGTGTCTGCAGCATTTGTTACTCTATATAAAGAAGAAGTGAGACATAGATGGCAATGGGCTTTCCTGCTCATGTGGTAACAGAAAACAATGCAGTCCATTTTATGGGGGAAGTGTCACGAAGGAGTATGTGATGATGACATTAAAGAAGTGAGGAAGTCAGAGAGGACACAGAGGACATGCAGACAGGCAAGTGTCCACCCAAAAGGTAGCAAGGCAGCAAAGGCACAGGGAAGCAAAATACTGTGTGATGTTTATTCAGTTATGTGGTATTGTTTAATTCTATTAAATGAAAAACTGCCTTCAACTCAGAAAGTACATTTAAGGAAACTAGTTTTTGATTTTTAGTTTCATATCACCTGTCGACTAATATGTTTGAGGCCAGTCTGCTTATTAATGGCAAAGTAGTTGAGTTTGAGCTCACTTTGCATGCATTCATGAATTTTCTTGCTTTTTAAATCGTTATGAAATGTTTACTTGGGAAGAATTATTTGCTCACTTCTTTGATAAGTTACTTTACATTTTTAAATAAATCAGAGGAATCCATCCCCACAAGGAGGTGTTATAGAAACGCTCAGGAGAAGAGCATGGAACAATGCATGTTGGATGTGTCTGGTACCCTTTACTGCTCTGGCTTAATTCCTTATTAAGCAATGCAACAATATTGACCACAGATCAACCCTATCATCTTTCATTTGTTTCACTGGAAATTTTGGAAAAAAAATGTCTCAAGAGACCTTTTCCCTAACTCTGCTAATAATTTTAATGGTGTCAGTCCTCTAATCATCTAACCCAAACAAAGCTCAAAGAGCTGGGCAGCTGCAGTGTGATCATGGGAAGAAAATAACAGGAACCAAATTGTAGATGGAGAACAGATGAGTGATTCCCAGAGATGAGAGAGTGGGGGAGGAGAAGAGGTTGTGATTATACATGGCAGCAAGAAAAGTCTTTCCGATGAAGCTAGACCATTCCTGGGTGTGAACCTGCATGAGAACCTACACCTGTGATAGAACTGCAGACAACTAAATACATACACAAGTGAGTCCAGGCAAGACTGGCGGAATTTGAACAAAGTCAGTAGGTTGCATGTTAGCTCATTAGCTGTGATATTGTACTATCATCTTGCAAGCTATAACTGGGGGAAACTAGGTAGAGATGCTATGAGTAATACTTCTGTGTTACTCCTTGCAGTTTCATGTTAATCTACAATTATCTCAAAATGAAGAAGTCAGAAATGAATTGTACAGTGCATATGTATCAGCTAATCTTGGTCATCAACTTGAATGGAATGAGAGACTCCTGGGGAGCTGATTAGATTGAGAAGGCATATTCCTCATCAGTGGGAGAGTCCACTGATGAATTCAGAGCTGAATGGGCCATTAAGAAGTGGCGCCCAGCTGAAGAAGGTGAGTGATGAGAGCTTGGCCTGGGGTCCTGGCTCCTGGCCCCTTTCTCTCTGGCTTTTCCCTGCTCTTTGGTTCCTGATGCCATGAGTTGAGTAGTTGTCCTCTGCAATGATCTTCTGCCATGCTATTTCTAACTTGGAGTGGGCTGACCACAGATTGAAATCACGAGCCACAGTGTATCTCAATTTTCCTTTAATGTCTGTCAGGCACTTTGTATCAACTACTAAAAGCTCACTATAATAAGTCAGGCTTTTAATTTTGGTCATTCTAACAGATGTTTGGTGACAGCTTGTTGTAATTATTAGTTCCATAATTCACACTTATTAGTCAAGCAAATATCTTCTTGCTGAAGTGTCTTGAAAGCATGTGTTCATTTATATTCTTCATCATTGAGTTTTGAGTGTAGTTTTAAATATATCAGTTTAGAAGATGTTATTAAGTACATAGTTTGTAAATATTTTCTCAGCCCATGTCTTGTCATTCTTACAGACTTTAAAGAGTTGTCAATTGTTTTAGTCTAATTTCCTACCTTCTTATTTAATGGGTTACATTTGTGCTACTACATCTAAGAGATCTTAGCTTGACTCAAAGTAACAAATATTTTATCCACACCAATTGTTGGCAGAGATAAAGGGGAAACATAACATGCATTCTTGATGGGACAGTGAAATTTTACAAGCTTTTGAAAAGCACTTCAGAAGTTCTTAAAATGTTAACATAACCCCACCATATCACAGTCATTCTACTCTAACATATATTCCTAAGGGAAAAATGAAGCTTGTGGCCATGCTCAGGAGTATACTGATGCTGGTAGCAGCTTTATTTTTCTAATATGCATAAGCTTAAAAAACTTCAAATGTTCACCAATAGATAAGTGGTTACACATTGTGTTATGTCCATACAATGACATACTACTAAAGAATAAGAGTGACATATTGACACATGTGATATGGCTAAATTTTAAAATAATTACACTGAGTAAGAAAAGCTAGACACACAGACACACACACCTACACATTGTAGGATACCATTTATATAAAACTGTAGAAAACGCCAATTAATCTATACTGAGAGAAAGTAGATGGCCATTTTCCTAGGAATGGGGCATAAGGAGGGGTAAGAAAGATTACCAAGGACATTAGGAGCGGTGGATGTATCTACTGTTTTGATTTTGAGTCTGCATATGTTAAACATTCCAAAATGTACACTTTAAATAGGTGCAGCTTGTTTAATAAATATCTTCAAAATCTCTCATATGGAGCATTCCTGAGGCACAGCACAGAACCCTACGCACTTGCAATCTGTGGGGTAGATGATGCTCCCACTCGCAAAGCCCACAAAACTCTGCTGTACTTGGTGGAGTGAACAGAAGCCATGGTGATTCGTCTATGAGGGAGACCAAGAAAACTTCTGGGCACAGTGTCCATCACCAAGCTGAAGGAGGCTGGGAACACTTCGTCCTGTGTGCTACGTGCCACAAGCAAAGACAGAGTTCGGGGCAGAGACACCAAGAAAGAAGGACTTCTGGGCTCCAGGCTCACAAGTATAGCTAAAGACTAAGGCTGGAACATGAGTCTTGTAAACCAAGATGACCCCTGAATGTTGCTTCAATGACTTTCCTCAGGAAGAAATATCTTTTGCATGTTGTTGGTGTGTACGACTCATTTTTGGAGCCGTCCAGGATGAGCAGACTCTCACAAATTTTCTAACAAAGTGTTTTCTAGTAGACAAAGATGTGTGTGAACCCAGCAGTTTCCAGTCACATTTCTGCTGAGCCACAGAGGGCAGCTTGTCTAACAGCAGATGCGTCTTCTGAATCCTTCTACTACTCATAGTGCGTGTTTGCCAGGTGGATGGATAAGCTACAAACTTTCATCCATTTGAAATGCTAGAGGCAGTAAACACATCCTTTTCTTCCAAATGGTTCTTGTACAAGATAAATTATTATTATTTTTGCCTTCTGATGATTTCTTTTAAACTAATCATCGCTCGATAAGCACTGCACCACCCCTTTTTTTCTTTACTAAAAGAAAAGACATTTCTGCATGGTAGAATATTTTGAATAGAGTAAATTGCATTGGAAAAGATTGCAATAATGAAACACTAATAGGCAATTAGGAGTTTTAAAAATGTCCACCCTCATTGTTAGGTGAAAGGCATTCCGGTAGATCCCGCTCCCCCTGCCACAGGAGAATTTTTTAAAGTACTGCAGAATCATTGTTTAATTTAGAGCTGATTTCAACAGTTCCCCTAGGATTGGAGTATAATAAATACATCAGTGTAATTTTTCTTTTCACTACCTGTTTCCTTAAAAGATTTCAGAAAGTTTATTCCAAGGGACACCAAATTGAAGGGCATTTTAATTACAGGCGTTTCAATAGCACTGTTTTTATTTTCCCCTTTTCTTTCATAAAGAAGATAGATGACATGGGTTAAATGATAACCACCAGCCTTTACTTGACAAAACATTTGAGGATAGCTAAAATAAACAAGAAAGTCTTAGATAATGGAAGTTGTATAAAACAGGGTGTCTTAGTTACTTTTTAATCATCATTGAGACAAAATACCTCAAAGTTAGGGAAGGTTTATTTCTTACAGTTCTTGGAGGTTTCAGTAAATAGTCAGTTGACTCCAAGGCAGGGTGGCATAGTGAGGCCCGCAGTTCATGGCGGCTGCAAACAGCAAGATGTGAATCAGCAAGAGAGAGAAACACACCTTCTTCCCACCATTACACCATATGCTGGCTCACTCCTAGATGGGTGTAGCACTCACACCACCAATCCAAGAACTAGACAATGAACCAATCACAAGCAGTAGATTTGTCTGGGTCCATAATTGCATGATGCTTGGGGGTCACTGGCATAAACCATGACACAGGGCATGTGGGATTTTACTTAATCCAGGGCAACAACAGGCAGTGCCCTTCACGCTGCATGGTTGCAAACACATCAAGTAACCCTTCACTTGTTGGAGGAGCATGCCTGTGAGCAGACACCCACCATAATCAGTCTTGTTTGAAGGGAAGGAAGTGCCTTTTCTCCCCTCTCTTAAAGTGAGGTCAAAGAGAACTTGTCTTAAAAATCAGACAGAAAACAGCTCTATCCAGGTTCAGGGCTTGCCCATGGTTACTGCAAGCAAAATAATAACAATGACCACAAAAAAAAAATATCAAACACTTGTATATTTCAGCTTTTACAATACACACTTCATACTCGCTAGTTCTTCAGCTCTCTTACCATGGTAGTATATAAACTCTTGTTTACATATGAAGGATTATGGGGACTGGATAGTTTGTTCACAGTTCTACTGGTTATAAGAAGTGTGGTGGGAGACTTATCATTGTTTTCTGATGGCTTTTTGGTTATATATCTGAATATATCCCAGGGAAAAACTCAGTCATCCAGTCAATAAATAGGACTCCATCTGATGGATAGAACAGAATCTCAGGTTGAGACAACCCCAAGTTGAACCAGTTTAAAATGAAATAAATTACTTTGTGGCCCTCAGCATGACAAGATCTTCATATGAAAGCCATGTAAAATCAGTTCCCAAAATACCAAAGCCTAAGCCCATGAATCAGGAGAGTGTACTTAGACCTGTCCGGAGAATGAACAAAGGAAAGGGTGCAGATGGAGTCTACTCTCAGGAAACTGGCCTCACTAAGCCAAAAATCTTCCTTTGCTATTTAAATTCTGTTGTCTATGTTGGATCAACTGGCAAAATAAAGGTTTTAGAAACTGAAGAAAAGATTTACTCCCTGCAAAAAAGGAACCTGTTTCTGACATTGCTAAGTGATTTTGCTAAGTGTTGGGCTTTTAAATGCAAATATTCTCCAAGTTTGTGACCTGATACACTTCAAAATTTTGTTTACCAGAGAAGCTTGTATCAGATTTTACTGCACCAGCTCATAAAACTGCGATCTACTCAGAGTCCTAGAACTTATTCCCAAAGATTTTCAGAGTATATGAGAACCAGTGCCAGCGATGTTAACACCTGCACAGAGGCGTCCACAGCTGGGTGCTCCTGTGCCATCCCGATGAAGTGTGCATGTGCCTGGGCTTAACATCTTACAGCCTGCAGCCCCGTCCCTTGAGGAAGACACCCATACCCGTCTCCACCTTGTAAGCCACCTCGGTTTCTACCAGTCAGTGGCTTTTTAAAAAACAACATTCTGAGTGGGAGCCACACCAACCTGGTGCCTGGCAGTTTCTACTTTTGGCTCAACAGTATGAGATCTGCGGCTTTCCTGGAATAAGGCATTTAAATGCAGAACCACCAGCCTGGCAGACTTGTTGGGAAAAAGGCGGAAAATTACCTTTCAGTTCTTCCAGGCTCTTACAGGCAGGAAAAGCAGAGCATACCAGACAGAGGAAAGGGATTCAGACAAGTGTCATGTGCAGATCCTCAGGAAAGTAAGCATTTGGTCCATGAAGCAGCCAAAGCCTCGTGAGACTGAGCAATGTCTGTGTCAACGCCTGTTGCTAAAACAGTGGGCACTTCCAGAGATGTCAGCAGAAAAATGCCCTATGAGTCCCAAACCTCAGTAAAAGTGGCAAGACAGAGAGGGGAGAAAAAATTTTAAAACTTTACTTATTGATTGCCTGATTGCTTTAAAAATAGAAATGGGTTCTTAGACACAGTTCTGGAGACTAGAAGTCTGAGATCAAAATATTGACCAGTTTGGTTTTTCCTGCAGAAAAAGACAATATCCTAGGATTGTTATATTGATAATATGAAATTATCTGGAAAATGTCAAGTAGTAGGTTCTGGGAATGAGGTTCAGTTTATATACATATATATATATAATCTTATATATATAAGAGATATATATATATAAAATATATATATCTTACATATATAAATATTATATATATATATGAGTCATAGTTACCAAATCTTGACAGATAAGACTCCCTAAACCCTCATGTTTTCCATACTTGAAAGGAATGTTTAAATTCAAAGGTAATTTATGGTAAGCAAAGATGTTCAAGACCATCCCTCCAGCTGTTCTGCTCAGAAGCCTCTCTAGCACTTGTGCTGAAGGCCTCTCTGTCTCTTCAAAAAGTGAAAAGGTACAGCTGAGCCTTGGGCACAAAAGAGTGGTAGGACTCAAACAATTCTGCAAAATGATGCAAGGATCGAATGAAAGTGAGACTGAGGAAAGTGGGACTCTTGGAAATGTGATAAAATAGTGATCACACCTTATGCTGTGACTCAGTTCCTCAGTCCAATGGATGACCAATATCTGGGCTTGGGTGGACAGGTGTAAGGTTATTTAAAGTCTACTGGACACAAAATATAAGCATTCTTATCTTTAAAACTCTTATTTCCTCAGTTTCTGTTGACCTCATCTTATGAAAAATATAATGTTTCAACTATTTTAAAATAATTATGACTTAGGAATTTTCTCCTAAATCACAGACACTGAAAATTTGTATCCTGGTGCTGACATCAAACAAACTTCTCCACAGAAAGCTAGAGATAAGATCTGGAGAGAGTGAGAAGGAAAGGGAGCCCTCATACATTGTGGTGAATGTAAACTGGTACAGCAATTATGGAAAACTATACCAAAACATTGCTGCAAAACATTGCAAGTAGAACTACCAGTGCTTTCCTGCAATCCCACTATGAGTATACATCAGAAAGAGATGTACTAAGTGCATGAAAGACACATCTGCACTTCCTCAAGCTCAGTGCAGCACAATTCATGATAGCAGAGATACAGAAGCACCCTAAGAACCTGTCAATAAATGAATGGATTCACTAAACATAGTAGGCAAGTACATGTACACACACACACACACACACACACAAGCATACATATGTACAATCGGGGTAGTATTTAATCATAAAGGAAGCAAATCCTGTCATTTATAATAACACAGATGGCCCTTGCAAAGCAATGTTCTAATTCAAATAAGCCAGACACCAAAAGATGCATGCTGTATTATCTCACTTACAGGCAGAATTTTAGAAAGTAAAATTCATTAAAGCAGAAGGTGAAGTGGGTTTGCTAGAGAATGGGATGCTGAGAAGCGAGAAACAAGTAGGTCAGGTGGCATGATATGTAACTCTCATTTATCTGATTATAACAAATTCTGAGGATCAAAAGTATAGCATGGAATATATAGTTTGTAAAACTACTGATTACATGAAATTTGGTAAGATATCTTTTTTTCTCTTGGCAGCACTGAGGATCAAACTCAGAACGTTGTACACGCTAGTCAAATGCTTTACCCCTGAGCTACATCCTCAGCCTAAGACAGCATATTATGAGTTTCTCACCCCTACTCTGTATGTGCACACAGTAAGTGTGGGTGGTGGTGGCTGTGTTAATTAATTGACCATGGTAATCAATACACAGTGTGTACGTATCTCAAGTCATCACTGTGTGTAATTTAAACACAAAATATAGTAAACACATATTTTAGAAAATTTTAATAATTTAAAAAAAGAAAAGAAAGGAAGGAAGCAGGAAAGATATATTCCCCAGACTTTGGAAGGAGTTTCATAGACTCCCAGAAACCAAGAGGCCCAAGAAAAAAGATTAGTCAATGCCCCACACTCACTAACCATCTCTGTTCTTCTGCACTGCACTATCCTAAGAGCTGGCAGTGGCAACCTTGCACCAGGCACTGAGATCAGTACTGATCTCAAACAATGGGGACATAGTATTCCTAAAATAAAGGCTTTGCAACCAGCTTGTGTTCAGTTTATTGTCTGTCCAATCCTGATTTTGTATTATGCTGTTTGTAATTCTGTTGTCTAGGTTCATGCTTTCTCTTCTAATGATTGCATTCCTGTCTATATTCCAACACCAGTGATGGAGTTCTATATTTTCTTCTTGACTTGGTTCTATGTTTAATAATACGGGTTCTCTGGTACCCAGTTCCAGAACTCTATTTCCAAGGGTGGAGTGCTTGCAATCTGTTGACCAATGCCTTTGATGGTAGGTATACACTTGCTTGGTACTAGTGCCAAAATATCTTCCAGTTAGGTTATCCTGATGCATTGATTAGTTTTTCTCCCCCATTTTGTTACTATTACAGAGCTTGCAGAAATGAAAACTATTGGAATTGTACTAGGTTAAAGAAAAGCAGCGTCTTCAGATGTCAGACTCCTTTGGAAGGTGAAAAGAAGTAGGAGTATTTATAAATTTTATAAATAGTCTAAATTTTCTCCTAACTCATACTTTATTTAACCAACAAAATTGGAATAATAAGAATTTGGAGATGAGCTGTCAGGGGGGGAAATGCCCACAAAGTGAAATGTAGCCTTTGCAAAGCTCTGGGGCAGGAGCAGGAAACAGGGATGATGGACAATAAAAATAAAGGCCCTCATCCCTGAGAAGGTAAACATGGAAGGGAAGGCAAGTGGAGTTCAGTTAATACAGAGTTGGAAAAATTGATGAAAGCTAAACAATACTGCTTACAAATATGTTTGAACATGTCTTTCTTGTTTCTCTCTTTCTTAGAAGACCAGATCACATTTGTTAACATTTTCTTTGATAGACTATTGTGGTCTATGTTCAGATGCCCCTCTCAAGCCTCATGCAGTCATGGACACAACCAAATCTAGTGTTTGTGATTGGTCCATTGTCTAGCACTCAGATTGGTTGTATGAGTACTACACCCTCCCAGGGGTGAAGCCAGCATACAGTGTAAGGGTGGGAGGGAGGCGTGTCTTTGCTCCCTTTGCTCTGTTCACTCTTGCTGTTTGAGGCTTCCATGAACAGTTGCCCCTGTGCCAGGCCACCCTGCCTTGGAGCCAGTTGAGTATAGACTGAAACTTTCAAAAATTTAAGAAACAAACCTTCCCTTGATTCACTTTGGCCATTAGGTATTTTGTCTCAACAACAAGGAAAAAGTAACTATGACACAGACCAAGGTCTGTGAAGAACTCTCTGACCACATAATCACAGGAAAGTAGAATTAGAAGAAACCTTAAGAGAAGGATGTCCTTTCATCACTATTATCCATATTAGTCTTATTTATACTTTTTATGTGGTGTAATGTTGGTCTCCACTGATTTTTCTAAAGTGACTTTCAGACCCATTATAGTTTTTTTTTATTTTAAAGAGAAAAAAACCCAGAAAAATCAGCAAGCAAACAAAGATCAAAAAACAACAAAAGTAAAATAACAAAACAGCCACAAAACAATAGCGATATACTAGGCTCAAAGCATATTGCATACTTATACCATCTTTACACCATCCACAAATGTTTGTAGACTCAGAACTCATCTGATATCCAAACAGTTAATTTCCTCACTAGAATCCACCTTTTCCTCACATAGTTAATAGGACTAGATCCCTCTTAAATCTCCTCACCAAGCTAAGGCTTACAATTTCCTATATCAGTTGTCATATGGAACTCTTCGTATCTCCATCTCTGTACAGCTAGCTCATAACCAAATAAGCTCTAGTTTTCCAATAAATTATTCCAAAGTCAACGAATATTCTTTGCACCTGGCTTGCTCTGGAGTTTTATTCTTTTTTATTTTTTCCTGTGGGTTTTATGCCTACCTGGGTGGCAGCTCATGGGCAGTTTCTTTCCCCCCACACCACTCCACTACAGTGTACCTGCCTAATTAGCAAGAAACAACTGGGCCCCAAGACATCTTTCAGATACTTTTAATTCTAAGATTCTAGAAAGATATGGAATGTTGACTTAAAAATCTGAAAGAAAATAAGATTCTGCTGATTAAGAATATACCACTACCTCTTTGGAGCTGAGCTTGTACTTTCATGAAGAGATGTGAAATTTTCCCACACTTTTTATTGCAAGCAAACTGATCCTGCTCACATTTTCTCGCATTCTTTTTGATCCTGTTGAAGTGACTCTCTCTTTATCCTTACCTATTCTGTAGTCTCTCCAGGAAACTGGTTTTGCAATGAATCATATAAAGGCCCAGAGAAGCATGAAAGAATTATAATTTACATACAGTCAGCTATATTGCTTAGCTTTTGTTGTAGTCAGGGCTTACAAGGAGAACAAGGCAATACAAGACACATAATTTATAGTATTATTTATAATAGTCACCCTAAGAGTCAAATATAAGAAATACAGGAAATCTGTCCACACACTAAAGACCTACATAATCCAGCCGAGGGTCTGAATCCCACAGCAAAGTCCTGCATGAGTCCAGTTGAAGACCTGGAGCCCATGACAGTGCCCCCCACAAATCCAACTGGAGGCCTAGAACCCATGACAATGACTCATATAAGTCTATTTCACAGATCTGCGCCAAGAAGGCACAAAGGTCAGAAGTGGAAGCTAGAAACTCTGTGCTAGCAGGATGAAGGATCTGTAACAGTCGGTTGACAATTTTGCACTGGCATCAAGAAGCGACACTCAAAATAAGAACCCCAGAAAGTACTCAGCCATTTTCAGCAACTAAGAGGTTCTGAGTTCACTGATAATGAGAACAGCCGAGTTCATATCAGGAAGCCAGAATGACAAGCTTTTCCTGGAGGTGGAATAGCACACATCTTCCCCTCAGGAGCCAGGAAGCCATGGTCAATGTAAGGAGCAGAGCTCCCCCAAAGTGAACTGAAACCATTCTCAGCAACAAGATCCCAAACTCCTCAGATAATAACAGCTAAGTTTGTATCAGGGGAGCCAGCATGACAAGCTCCTCCAGGAGAACCAACAGCTCCAAACAGCAATACTTGGGAGATCCCACAGCACTGCTCTTCCTTGCCAGGTCTCCTCTTTGTACTGGCAACTTTCCTCAGGTGGACCCTCTACACTCAGCACCATGCTGATTCAGTTCAGCTGGTTTTCAAGTTTACCACCAGTTTTTAAACCACCACAGATTTTGCAGAGAGGTTTAACATAAAGAATATATAGAGACTTGTACAATACAGATTTCAGGAACTCTTTTTACTGTCAGTTGAGTCAGTGATATTAATCTATGAAGCACTACTAGTTGTCAGGATCCTTATACAGTTTACCACTTTTCTTAGGAAATCAGAAGTGACATGACATGGCAAGAGAAAGGCTGGAAACATGGAACATGTTCAGGTATTAATTGCATCATTTGCACATCTATTTCTCCATGAAGTAAACTCTTTTCCTGGAGCAGATGAGGGAGGCATACAATGTCCTTAAGCCATACACTGAGGAAAAAGCAAAATTGGCTAAGACGCGATGTGGTTCTTAATCAGAGGGGCTTATTTTCTGGCTATGAAACACTTAAGGAAAGTGTGATATAAGAACACAGATCAATTTTACCTCTGTTAAAAATTATGTGTTATAGAAAATGACTCTTTTATTTTATCTTATAGTCTGCAAATGACTATAAAGAGCATGACATTCAGTGACAAACTCTCTCCATTAAAAACTATATTTAACACCTGATATCTCTCAACTTCCTGGAACATATTTTTATATTAGAAGTCTTATTCTTTCTAGAGTTTTGCTAGGTCTTCATGACATCAAAGTAAGAACTGAAGAGTCCCCATCATTTTACTGTTTTGGCTTCAAAATGCTAAAGAGATATATTTTAAAAGAATCCTACTGTTTTTATGTTCAGTGATAAAATAGAAACCAAAAATAAATCTTTTATGCAAGATAGAGATAAATATCACTGAAATAAGAAAATATGATTTGTGCCCTATATGAAATACAGTCTCACATCCTGTTTCTGGCAACAGAACTATGAAATGCTTTTCAGGAGATAATTACTGCCCTACTAAACCTACCAAAGCATTACTCTAAGTAAAAATGAAAGTAATAAAACTAAGAAACACAGGATTCCTATCATGTTTTACATTATAGTTGCCACATAATTAAGATTCAACATTCAATTATTTAGAGTGACTCTTTGTAAATTTTCACTGTCACCTCAGTTAGAAGATTATAGTTGAGGCATTTCTGTAAATCAAATATAATTCTCTTGTGATACAACATTAACCTATGTCCTTCAATCTTCCTACGTGGAAGTTGAGAGTTATATTTGAAAACTGAGGATATTGAACCATTACTCTTCCATTGTCTCAATGTTATACTATAATTGTAAAAGTCATTCCATCTATTAATTCTAATGCTGCTAATAGCAGTGTCTTTCCTATTTTTCTATTGCTGCTTCCACTTCTATTATGGGTGATCTCAATATATTGATTTGTGGTTGTACGAGTCTCCTACAATTGATGTATTTCACAGGAAGTGATTCATTTAGCCTTCGCATCACTGCATGGAGCTCAATACCACATTGCAATTGAGGAAATGGAGGCAAACATAGGTAGAGCAACTTGTCCAAGGTTCATCACCTCAGATATGTCATTGAAAGTCATCAAATAGGTCATCTATTTTTTCAGACTTTCATACATCACAAGTGAGTTGGTGTTTCCTAGAGGGTTTTCCATGTATCAGAGAATAAACATCAATTCCCAAGCAAATTTGAGTGACAGTGAGATTGTAGGGAAGAAATCTGAATTTCTCCATAAAGTGCACAGTATTAGGATTTTATGAGTGAAAAATTGTGAGTTATATTCATCACATGCATAGATAATGGATTACCTACTTGCAAATTATTCACTTCATTTCATAATCAACTCAATTTAAGCAAATCAGAAATGTTGCATTTCTACTAAGGAATAATATTGATTTACTTTAGGGATAAATGTAACATTTTTCTTTCTTTTTTTCTTTCCTTCTTTCTTTTTTGTCATACACAAAGCATTGGGAAATGCAATCATTTTTAAAGTCAGGCCTTGGAAATGAAATGAGGAATGTGTTCATTGCATACAAAATTGGTAATAAACTTAGGTATAACACTCCCTGTTTGATTATTTTGATCCAGAAATTCTAGTACTAGGACTCTGAGGTGACATTATGTGTCACTTTAACTCTCCTGGGACTTTAGCAGCCAATATTTCAAAATAGAGACTCCAGAGGTGGAGTTAGGGTAACTGAAGAATAAACTGTATCAATTTCATGAAGAATTTAGCTCTGTCAGGCAGTTTATTCCTTGTAGTCTTCACCGCTTAGATGACAAGACAGGCTTTCAGTTCTGAAGAGATTCAGAACAATAAATTAGTGCTAGTGCCAAACTGAGTTCTCCAACTCTGCAGTCAATCACACTATGCCCACAGCTCAAAAGTCATAGAGGAAGAGAGATAAGTTTGGTATGAAGTCAAATTTCAAGCTTTACTTGTATAAAATAAAAATAAATCTCTACAGTCATAGCTAAATTTCTAAGTTCTCTGCAATAATGGATTGAAGGAATTTATCATGAAGTACTGTTCTCTTTCTAGACTTAGATAACTTTTTGGAAAAAAAAATCATCAAAGAACAAGGAAAATGCAATTATTTGCTGTACTGTCTGGGAATCCAGACTGCTAAATTGTGCTGTGACAGTTGAGGTTCAGACAACAGAACAAGGAACATAGCAAAGACCTGTCTATTTTCATCTTTGGGGATATGAATTCTTATCTCTCTTTGCATGACGTTAGGAGCAAGACTTAAGGAAAGAAAATCATTTTGTATGTCCTCTTCAGTCAGGAAAAAAATATAAAGTTGTGAATATTTGATGGGAGGTAAACAGAGCAACATACGGTACCCAGATTCCTATCAGCACATTTATTCCCTGCATTTCATTCCAGCATCTGTTGCCAGCTGTCCAAAACTGCAGGCTAATTAAAAATGTAATAACTCCCTTAATATGATGCCAAGCACGCAGGATTATAACCTACATGTCTTAGGGCCTGATTAGTTTGATGATTTTTTTATTGATAGCTAAAACTGATTCAGTGATATTTGTTAGGTCCTGTGTTAACAGTTTTATCTGAATTATGTCATTTACCATTCTTATCAATGCCAAGGAATACATCCTACGTTTATTTATAGTTAACCACTGAGGAGTGAGGATCAGAAAGCTAGAGAGTTTAAAATACCTTGCCAGAGAGCATATAGCTCTGACGTAATGGAGCAAGCTCCAATCTAGTGTCTCATAAACACATGGCTCTTCACTACAACTTCACATTGTGGGTTCGGGTAGGTCAACTGGAACCTTGTTAATAGATGGTAAGAAAAGATGTGAGGACACCACACCCTAAAGAGTACAGTGAAAACAGGAGGAGCCTCTGGGAAATCATTCAGTGTCGTGATACCAACCCATCAGTCCCCATTGGTACATGACCTGTGTTAGTCAGCTTCCCATTGCTGGGACAAAATGCCTGACATGTAACATAAAGGGGGAAATGATTTATTTTAACTCACAGTTTCAGAGGGTTCACACCATGGTCACCTGGCTTCAAGTCAGAAACATCATGATAACAGGAAATGATGGAGGGAAATTATTTCATTTCATGGTATCCAGGAAGCAGAGTGAAAGGGCAAGAGAGGCAGAGAGGAAGTGGTGGGGAGTCATGTAAGATCAAACCCCAGTGTCCACCCAGCTGCATGCAGAGATGTGCTTTCCTGATCTGCTAGGCCTCCCTGGAGGCAATAAAGTTGATAATCAAGATTAACTACCATACCTTCAGACACCCATCTGCAAGAAAGCTGAAGAACAAGAAGTTTATTCCAGCAGCATTGAAGCAGTAATGGAATGCAAAGATTCATGTTTTTTATGGCCAGCTGTGAACATGCACAGAGAGTACCAATTCCAGCTCAAGGTTGTGCTGCATGAATGTGAAGTCACCTACCCTGAAACTTTCCTCTGCGCTCCATCTCAAATTTACTGCACTGTAAGAGAAAGAGAACGTCATAAATTCACCCAGCAATCTGGAGTAAAGAAAGAGGGGGAGAGGAAGTAAAGGGCATATTAGGCGGGGAAGACTGAAGTGGGGTGCCTGCCACCTGCACCAGTGTCCACCTACCACACTGACAGGTTCACACTGGGTGAAATGTGCTTTGGTTGCTAAAGCCGGTGCAGTCATTTTAATTACTAAACTGAGGCTATTGTTGGTGCTAAAATTTACTGGAACATTCTACATTCTCTATCCAACACATATCCTAAATAGCCTACTTAGAAAATTTAAAGACACAATAAAAAGAGACTAAATAAGGGTTTTTGTTTCAGTTTACTTTGTATTTTTAATGCCTTCCTATATTTTCCTCCTAAATAAAGTTGCCATAGTCAGTCATAAAGCACGTACGCTAGTACCCAAATAGCAGTAAAACTATATGAATTTAAACTCTTATTTCATCTTAAATTTCCCCAAAGCAGGGGAACAGCTAATGGAAATTTAAAGCCACAATCTAGAATTATTTAGTAATGGATTTTATCATGCCCAAGGACATTCTGGTAGTCTGAAGGTTGACTGTAGGGAATATTGTGGATTGAGATATAAGAGTATGGTTAGTAGTCTAATTTAACAATTTATTGTGATGGCCAAAGACAAAGCTAGTTATTTCTGTTCATGTGAATCTCCAAGACTGTATGTCTAGGATGGCCTTTGTGTGATTTAGCCCTCTTAAGCAGAAATGTGTATGGACCAGTCTGTCCCATTAAATTCTGGGGACATCTGGTTATTGATCTGGTAGAGAAAATAAATTAATCCAGAAAGGATGAATACACATTTAGCAAGACTTTTTTCACTTTTATATTTTCCCTAAATAAAAATCTATAGAATTGAAACAAGCAGTAAATAAATATGATGAGTTGATCATATAACTAATCCTTCCTGGAGAAATGGAAAATTTATACTAATTCTCAAAGAATGATGATGAGAAGTGAAGAGATAAATCAGACAGATAATTTTGTAAGCATTTTTCTAAGAGAGGAGCACAGAGGTAATTTGGAAAACAATATAATCACATACTTGTGTGAAGGATTATTGACTAGTCAGTTAATTCAAAGATATGAGGAACATATATTAAAGCTTCCACTTTTTCTTAAGTTGTATAAATGTGGTCCTTCATTCTTTCTTTGAGCCTGGGTATGGTGGTCAGTTAATTCATTCTTTCTTTGAGCCTGGGTATGGTGGTCAGTGAATTACTTACATAGAAGTGGACAGTAAGAGTCTCTATTAGAGGCTAGAGCAGAAGCACAAAAAGCAAGTCATCCCATTCTCCGCTCACAGGATGTGGTTTCACCTCAAAGTTACTTACTGGAAGAGGGAGTGGTGGAGGGTATGATGGGTAATGTGGCCATATTTGAATTTAATTTTTAGAAGAACTGATTTGACAGTGATGTGCAGATTGATACTTATGCACAGAATTTTTTCACGGCAATCCAAGAAATGGAGGAAAGGCTGCAGGGAAAGCTATGAAGAAATAGTAGAGAAGGCTGCCATTAAGAAGATAAAATTGATGGGAACTGGTGTCAGTTTGTGCCGGGATGGATAGAAGGCCATTGATATGACATGGTAACCGGGATCCTCTGTGAGCATTCAATAGATGTGCAGAGGAGGATATTGAGAGAGGTCTTCATGCAGGAGTATAAAGCACAATCACCATTTTTATTTTGTTATTTTTGATATATTGAGTTTAAAATAAATGATGAAATATTCAGATAAAGATGATCTATAGGAGATGTAACAGCACCTAGCAACCTTGGGGAAACAAAATTAATTTCAAATTTCTGTGCATTTGTGGTAGTGGAACACACAATGTACTGGCGATGATGTCCCAGCTAGTGTGACTATCTGGATGACATGAGCCCAGAGCCTTAAGGCCCTACACACTACACTTGGGTGCTGGGAGGCACAACCTTGCAACTTTTGCTTCCTAAGAGAAATAAGTATAGTGTTTACAGTAGAACTTGATCATAGATTATAATCATTGGCTTTAATTGAGCAAGCATCTAAAATATTTCCCTGCCTTTAGGCGTGGAAATATTTCATATTTGTATTAATAAGTGATTATGGATGCTACTTTAAACCTTACTCTTCTAGACA
>PVJX010033826.1:0-19378 GCA_004027295.1 Dolichotis patagonum | reverse complement strand
GAACACTCACAAGTTGATGTACTTTTGTTAAAATGTATCGATCTATACACCTAAAAAGACAGTGCTGCGTGTAAATCACACCTCAGTAACTCTGGCTTCACAAAACACACACAGCAGTAACGGCAGAGGCTAAATTTAGAGCCAGACTTTCAAACTGCTGCAAGGCAAGATGTTGAGCTAGATTCACGGCCCCTGAGGCGTGTTCGGTTCACGTGCACATGGTTTATTAGTACGAGTTGGTGATACACAGTGATTGCTTTCAATGTGAGTAGTCGCACACATACATAGACCCATCTAAGGGTATTTTTTGCTTATGGTTTCATAAATAAAATAAATCATTTCTGAAAAGATGGAAATGCTGACCTGTGAACAGATGCCAGGCTCTGTCACTTGGTATAAACCAGAAGAGCCAGGTAAGTAAGAAACCAGCGGGGCAGGCTCTGTTAACAGGAGGGAGGGCGCTGTGACCCGTTTCCCACATCTCCAAGTGCTGTCACCCTCTGTCACTAAACGGCAGCCTCAGGGCTCTGGCTTCCTGTCTGTCTTCCCAGTACTCAGGGTAGTGCCCTCGCCTACAGGGGACCCAGCAGTGGCCCAGCCAGTGCCAACGGAGCACACAGGTGTCTGCGGCAGACGAAGAATGGGCAGGAGGGATGGAATAAAAGGGCAGGGCACTTGCATGGCTCCCTAGGAAGTAGACCAGAAGGACATCTTTATTCTCACTGCTCACAGGAGGAAACCAGGCACCAGGTCTTGGAGGAGCAAGTAATACACAGACACAAAAGGACTGGGAAGAGGCTGGGACACCTGGAATTGGCTCCCAGTGCCCTAAGGAGCGATGGTGGAGTCCCACTGGTTCTTAGACCCCACTGGCTGCCTTCCTAGTCCACTCACAGCAGCAGAGAACAGTGAACACACCCAGTGCTTTCTTACCTCCCCCTTAGACCAACCCCACCCCACCTTGCCTCACAGCCCAGTGTCTACCCCTGGGTCACTCATGGATCAGAATCCTGACCTCACCTCCATCATCCAGCACTTGCCATGAATTATCTCCTGTTGTTCTTATTTTCACTTTGCTCTAGTACATTGGTGGGATTTACAAGTGAGATACCCTTTTGTCTGTAGAACTCTGCTTTTAGCAGTGGTGGTTCCATTTTCAAACCCAGTTGCATTTGCTCCAGCCTCAATGCCTCTGATTGTTTAAAATTAAAGGAATGCTGGCAGTGTGATATAATTTTTTAAGTGAAAACAGAAAATAGATTAAAGTGGGTATAATTTAAAATGTTTTACATGTGAACTCCAGGCGAGGTAATTCCTGGATTACTGGTGAAAAGAAAAGGAAGTCCACAGTGCTGAGGGACCCCATCTTGGCTACTTTCTCGTGGCTGAGACACAATACCTAACACCCACAACTTAAAGGAGGAGAGGTTTATTTTGGGTCACAGTTTATAAAGGTCTCAGTCCATAGTGGGTTGGCTCCAAGGCAGATGGGAAACAGTCCACAGCAGGGCAAGCAGAAAGAAGCAAGTGCTCACTGGAGGGGGAAGATTGTACACACCCCACCCAGGCCACTCTCCCAGTGACCCCCCCCACCTTCTCACAGGATTCACTTCCCAACATCACACCCAACTATCACCCCATCAGTGGCCTGATCCACTATCACACACCCACAATGCATTACCACAAACCCATGGTCCAGCCACTTCCCCAAAGCCCCGCCTATGTGCACAGGAGTCCTTGGGGGACCCCTAGATATAAATCATTACAATCCTTGAAAAGCGGAAGGGGCAAGGCACTCTGTGGTCCTGCAGGATTCAGTTTATGAGTTCCACAGAAAGGTTCATCTCCATCCTCCAAAGCTGAACCTAACAAGTAATGCTCAGAGTACAGTACAGGGAGCTGCAGATTTGGGATGCAATCCAGTCTTTGCAAGACTTTTCTTCCCCCAGTGATGCCCCCTCTACAGCAATGATGCCCATATTCTTAATCTATGAGGCTCCACAAGGCATATGCATGCATTTCACTTTTGTGTTCAGTTCAGGTCAAAAGACTTCCTCTCCTACTCAAAGCCTGAATGAGGTGAATGAGGGAGAATGGCCAATTGATTCCAGAAAACCAGCCATTAATTTGTACCTGTCTCTCCTGTCATTCCTTGTTTCTAGATAATAAATAGTTCAAGTCCCTTAATCCTTCTGCATTCAGAAGACCCTTACGCTCTGTACCTTTAATTATCCTTCTTTTCAACCCTGTCCTCTGCGCAAAAGACCTATAAAGCCAAGCTAACAAAACTGAGGCCTGAGCTTGGTATGCACCCTTGGCTCATGCCTGGTTATCAGAGTTTCCTTTTGCATTTTATTATCTTGTTCTAAAGTACAGAGCAGCTTCTAATTAGCTTTTCAACCACAACTGTCTGCAGAGATGACATATCACTTGAACTTTCCATGGTGACCTCTACCTAGTGCTCTGAATACTGAAGTCAGTTTAAAACCTGGTAGTTTAAGGACCATTTAAATGGACTCCACACTTAGAGGAGGCATGACTTTAGAAAGCAAAACAAAGAATCTGCAGTTTGGAGATGTGATTCAAATATGGCACAAAAGTGATTCATGCAAGACAGTCACCCACTCAACACACACACACATGCACACACACACACACACACACACACACACGTGTGCAGTACTGGGGATTGAACCAGGGCCATCACATGAGCTACATCTACATCCCCAGCCCTTTGATCTTTTTGAGACAGCGTCTCCTAAGTCACTAAGTTGCCCAGGCTGGACTCAGATTTGTGGTCATCCTGCCTCAGCCCCAGAATGCTGAGATTACAGATATTTGCCACCGTGCCCACCTTACAACAATTTTAAACATGGCGTCACGTGTGCTGTTCTGGCATTAGCTTCTTTATGATGATTAGTAACAAAGCTCCTTTATCTTAAGCTCACTCAAGCCTGTGTTGTTGTGGCTTTTGTGTTGTTTTCATGGTTATGATCGTTACTTTATTTTGTAAGCATTGAAAGAGGTTAAAAGATTAAAAACATAGGGTCCCAACCCAGAGCCTCCAGGACTTTCTCTTCTCCCTCATCATGGAGACTGGACAAACTGGGGAGGGTTTCACAAAAGCACATGTGGAAGATAGGAGAGTTTCAGTTTTCAAAGATGGATTGAAGATGCATTTATCAGAACCAGTGATAAAATTTAATACGGTGGATTTAAAAGTACACAGATTCCCTGTCCTAAATAACAAATGAACTTCCTTGACACGAGGTCCTGCCTGGATTCCCTGCCTCTGTTTCTCCTCTTGGCTCCTGGCTTCTGTGTGTTCTGTGCCCTCCATGCTGAGTCCCCCATGGTCACCAGGCCAGGTCCTGCACCAACTCCTGGTCCATGACAGTGGCGGACACTCTTCTGCTGGTCCTGCCTCCCTGCACAGTTGTCCCTTGCTCTCAGAACCGCCTCCCTCCTGTTCCGGACGGAGACCCCTCCTTCGTCTGGAGCGTATTTCCTGCCTGCCTCTCCACAGCTCTTGACCTGAACCACCTTTTATTAGCTCTTTCCTGGGTCCCCACATTACATCAGGCTAATCCTGACTCCCACATCCACGTCACCGAAACAGCCTCCTGGGGTCAGCTGTCCGAGTTCTGGTCTTATAGGTAAAATACGTTAGGAGATTCCAGCCGCTTCCAGAGAGAGGGCAGCTTGGTCCCACGCTTCATAGCTCCCAGTGATCAGGAAGCTCTGCTTCAGGAGGGAGAACACAGGGGCAGCTTGGACATTTCAGGGGTGCAGGGCACACAGGACCCAGTGGTCCACTTGGGCTTTGATTTCATGAAGATAGGGAGTCTGACAAAGAGCAGGCCAGGGACACTGTCAGCCACACCAAAGATGGCAGAGGTGATATGACCACCCCGCCTCCTGAAGGAAGGAAGGCACGAAGGAACAAAGGAAGGAAAGGAGAAAGCAAGAATCAGAATGAGGCATTCATGCTCTTGACTGCACAGGTGTCTTAGAAATGTCCCCTTCATCAGACAGACATCCTGACCTGTGCTGCCCTCCTGGCTGCTTCCTGTCTCAGCCTCCCCTTCGTCCTGACCCTGCAGGACCATCAAATGACCAAGCTGAAGCCTGAATCTGACCGAGCTCTCCTGTCTGACACGTGTGTGGAATCTGCTTACTCACCTGCCACCTCCACTATAGATCGTGAATGCCTGGTGCAGCAGTAGTCCATTTACACACACAAACACTGTGCATAGTACGGTGTCTGGCACAAGGGGAGGAGAAACCAGGAGTGTGTGTGTGTATGTGTGTGTGTGTGTGTGTGTGTGTGTAGCACTGAGTCAGGAGCCTGCAGGAGCAAAAAGTGTCTGCTATAACCAGGAGGCAGGGAGATGGAGTCAGAATGGCCGCTGACAGAAACCATGCAAATAATCTGAAATACAGGGGGAACAACAAGAGTCTAGAATTTTGCACAATAATAGCATGAGCTAGAATGCAGTAATTGGGTAGACAGTAACTTCATAAAGCAGTTTGAAAGTCAATGGAAGTGTCACTAGGAATACTGGCCTAAGTAGCTAAGAACATTCAAATAAAAAGTTTCATTTAGCTATTATTTGGGGGAAGAATTAACAACGTGATAAAGAAACAAGTTAATTTTGGGAGCTTAGATTGTCTAGTTTAGTGACTGAAACATGTTTCCTCCTGCCCCAGGACCTTGGTAGTTGCTGTTCCTTCTGCTGGGAATATATGGCTACAAACATGCACTAATAAAAAAGCCCCTGGCTTTACTAATGACTCAGAAAACACTTCTTCAAAGAAATTTTCCTAAGAACCCATTTAAAATAATTTTTTACCCTTGTTCTGCTCCTAGGCCATGTATTTAGCTCTTCTTAAAACTCCTTTATTTTCTTCACATCAGCTGCAGCTACAAAATTTTACTGTTGTTGTTGCTATTGTTGGTTTGTTTGCTTACTTGTTTACTCTTTGTCTCACTGGCAGGGAATCTCAACAGAGCAAGGACATTGGCTGGCTTGGGAAATAACAGTTCAATAAGATTTCTTTGTTTTTTATTAGTGCCTGTTTGTAGTGCATTGTGATTCTATTCACCGTGGGGAGTTGGTACCTGCACGTACAAAATCTTAATTCCTTTCCCATCCTCCTCTCCTCCCTCTCTCCCTCCATCTCTCGGTCCCTGTGATGGTCTATATCTAGATGTCCCTACTAAAGCCTCAGATGCTCATGGGTGGGGCTTTGTGGAGGTGACTGGATCCAGGGTGTGGTAAGTATCTTCATAACTATATTTGTAACTATTGGTTCACGGATTGGCTTAGCACAGTTCTGGGTATGGATAATGGGAAGCCCCACTGTGGGTGTGGCTGGAACCACCCAATAGCCTTGCAGCCTGGATGGCATACAAGGGAAGGGAGGCTCCATCTGCTGCTTTGCCTTCTGCCCCTGCCTGCTGTGCCGTGGACTGTTCCTCCTCTGTGATGCCCCTGTGCCATGCTGCCCTGCTTTGCAGCCAGCTGACTACAGATGAAACCTCTATAAACTGCAAGCTGAAATAAACCCCTCCCCCTTTAACTTCGGGTGTTGGGTATTTTGTCCCAGGAATGACAAAGTAGCCAAGACAATCCCCTCTCCTTTTGCAAAAGCTCTGTCTTCTTGTTTCCTATTATGTTTTTTTTATTATTAATTTATTTATACCTTGGGTTTCTCATGTAAGAGAAGCCATGGGTATTTAAGCTTGTGAGGCTGACTTATTTCACTTAATATAATGGGCTTAAGGTGCATCCATTTTCTTACAAATGACTCAGGTTTATCCTTCTCTACGGCAGAGTAGAATTAACGAATCAGTGTAAGAGTGAACGAACAGAAGAAATGGAATCTCTTCTGGTCAGTTAATTGTGTCCAGGGCCTGAAAGCACGGGGTCCTCTTTACTGACCAAACACTGTAGAGAGAGAATCACACGAGAATGGCACTGTCCGGTAAGGACACAGGTGGGGAAGGTCCCGGGGACAGTGAAGAGCCTTGGAGAACATGGTGTCAGCCCTAGTGGCAGGACAGTGTACGGTTAGACCCACAGGACACAGGCAGCCTGCAGCACTCCCAAACTGTTGTATGGAACCGCAATGCATGAAGGCGGAACAACAGACGCCAGTAATTAAAATGCCATCTGTTTATGGATTCTTCACCCCTGCTTTTTCCCAGGAGCAGCACAGGGAGACTTTACATCTAACTCTTTCTGTATAATTACAGAGTCCACCAAAAATGTATCTATAAAGAAGAGAAAATCTTGGCTAAATATTTTAGTATTAAATGTATTGAGACACCAGGAGATTAATACGGTACCTTTGGCCTCTACAATCGCAAGAGGTGCTCACAGTGGAAGGCCATGAGCTCCAGACGTTTATTAGTACAACCAACTGTAGAGGTGCAGATACGTCTGTTCCGCAGACTGTGTCTATATATGTCGTGTGAGAGAGAGGTATAGATTTAGTTGTGGCTATAAATAGGTATCTACAGTTGAAAGCTCCCTTTAGCAGCACATTTAACGAGTTCTATCTTTTTAACTGTTACATTTATCAGTGCGACGCTTATCACCAGTGTGAGAGCATCGTTTACTTTAATAACATCTCATAACTTAGTGTTGATAACAAGGCCAGTCCGTAATTACCCATGTACTGATGCAAAGCTAAGTATCTGCTTGAGTGTCTGCTATGTGTAAAAACGAATTATTCAGTGGGATATAGGTAGATCCCATCTACAGATCTCACCCTGATGTATGTTTTGAATTCAAATTGCTAGAAACCTTTTATAAAATCCTGACTTGGCATTTACATATTTTCTTTTAAAACAAGTTGAAAATATTTTAACATTGAAAAATAAATATTTGAACTTATCTAAGAAAAAAAACGAGTTTTCAGTAGAGAGGATTCACCTTATCAGATAGCAAAATTCATTCTATAGTCATAAAAGCTAACCAAACAGCAGGCCCTGAGCGCAGTGAAGAGAGGGCTGCTGCCCGCAGAAACCAGACCTGAGCACGTTTCGGGTGACGTCGGGGGAGGTTGGGGAACCCTTCCTCACATCACCACACAGACACCGGCCTAAGAGTCAGAAAGGAAAGCTCAGACCAAGAGGCGAGAGGGTACCTGACTGCAGGGAAGCAGACCACACACAGCAACCAGGAGGCCAAAAGCATTGGGGAAAACACAGACACACCTTTCCCACATTCAGCTGTCGTGAGTGCCCACGGCAAAGACAGAAGACAGAGACAGCAGAAAGAAGACTGTTTTCAGCACAAAGGAGGAGATTTAATTCGGAGGAGATTTAATTTCCCCTTGTATGGCAGATTGCGTAAAACTGGTGACAGAAAGGATAAAAATCTAATGTAAACAAGGAAAACAGATCCTAAGAAACACAACTATTTCAAAATGAAGGGAACTTCCCTAACCAATAGCACAATAGAATCCCACAAATTCTACCTCCTGTTTCCTATCATCTATCTTTCACTTTGCGCTTTTAATTATTTGTAGTTAGTGTTTCACATATAAGCAAACCTATGTGATATTTAAGCTTGTGCAGCTAATTTATTTTACTTAATATTAGAGTCTCCAGCTGACTCAAGTTTATCCTGCTTTATGGCAGAGTAGTATTCCATAGACTCTGTGGAGGTGGGAAGGAGTTTGGGGAGAAGAGGATGGGAGGGAGGGCTAACGAAGGGGAAGTCAAAGGATTCACACGTATGTATATGGGACTGATTCCTCACAATGAATGTGTTATAATAATCTCATATACCAAAAAATATACCATAAAATAGAGTAACATATACCAAAAAATAGAGTAAAATCACAAGCATCACAAGAAACTGTATTTCAGGAATGGAGTTAGCATCCCTGGGAGAGAGGGACATTGTCCGGGTGGTTAGGACACAGGGGTGCTGTTCCCTGGCTCATGGGAGCCTGGGACGAATCCAGCAGTGTCTGCAAAGGCAGCCTCGCCCGCGCTGTTCAGTGCGACACCACCGCTTTTTGCGAATCAGCGTTTTTGCCATGTGACCACACTACTTGACTGTAATGTTTAAACACTATGAGAAAGAGAAAAGTTGAATAATTGAATGGCTTAACACATGCTGTACAATGCCACTTAGCTACTGAATATCAGAGAGACGACTTGGTTGTATTACTGTCACCCAAACATGCCCACGGTGCAGAGAGGCCAGCGCGGCTCAGGAGGGCACTTCCAGGTTAAAGGTACTGTTAGATGGACGGCAGGTGATGCTGCGGGCTGTGGGAGTGGGTGAGGTCCTGGGGGTTTGGGGAAGTGTCGGGACCAAGTCCTCACGGTGTGTCAGCAAAGTGGGTTCCAGGAGGGTGAAGGAGAGGGCAGGAGGGACCCAAGGCTGGGAAAGGGGACCTCAAGCTCAGGCGCCAGGTGGGTGTGAAGTCAGAGCCCTGGGCATAAGACACAGGGACCAATGGATCCTGTAAAGGTGGCGTCCAGGGCCACGGAACCCCTGATGGAACTGGGAGCGATGGGGAAGACGCTGAGGACACCAGAGAGCCAGGGTGAGCGGGAGAAGGAGCAGCGCACAGCCTTGGAGTGGGCCCGGGGACAATTCCATGCTGCGGAAGACAGAGGGCAAGGGAGGGCTTGCACCCCGCACCCACGTGGAGCCCTCTTGGCTGTGCCAGTGATGCTTTCTGTGCTGTCTCAGACAGAGAGATGAGAGGCTGCAGGCGGAGCCAGGCACCTGCCAAGGAAGGCGAGGAGAGGGCAGGGGCGACGCCCGCTGGAGACCTGGGATCCAGGCACTGAGAGTGCTCTGACTGCCCGGCTCTGACGTCCCCCACAGGGGTCAGCCCAGGACTCTGGTCACTTTGCTGAAGTGTCTGGGGGAGGTGGGGGTCACCCTGGGAGAGGCGTGTGTTCTTAAGTGCTGCAGAGGGTGCAGACAACTGCAGTGGGGTGGGTGCCTGACCAGGGGGCTGTACGGGCAGGTTGCAGGGCAGGCATCTTCACAGAGGCAGCACTATGACAACGGGGCCTAGAGGGGGAAGAGGGACCTTTGTGCAGAGATGTTCTTAAACCTCCCTGCTACATGCTGTCTGCCCACACATCGCGCTCCAGCCTCTTACATTTCCAGGCGAGACGCACGGCACGCAGAGAACGACGTCCGTTCCCGTGGCATGAGAAGCCGTGGGAAATGGCACGGATCCAACCACTGTGTCTTCTGTTTGCTTCCCTCTCCAGTGCTTTCAGGTTTTCCTTCTCACAAGCAAAACATCTCACTGCAGATCACACTGGAGGTGTAGAGCAGTTTCTGAACAGCAATACCACAGCCAGAGATCACCTCTGTGAGGCTGACCTGAGGTCTTCGGTGTGCACAGGGTTAACAGAGCATCTCCCCGGGAACTGGCAGTTCTTCACAATCATCACTCGTGGGTCGGCTGCCGTGCCACCCGGAGGCTTTCTGTGCCTTGCTTGGACCTCATGCGAGGCTGCAGCTGCACACTGCAGAGGTCCAGGATTCTAGCCCAGAGCCCAAACACCACAGCCTGCCCGAGTGTGGACACGGAACGGCACCAACCAAGGCCACAGGAGAGGATCAGAGCAGCACGTGGTGGCACTAGGGCATCACGGGGCGCAGTGAGTGGACGGGATAGGGCCAGCAGACCTCCCCAAAGACTGTGGGGCTCGCTACTATGGGGCATCAGGCAACACAGCCTGGGTAAAAGGAGGTGCCAGCAGCAACTGTCAAACTGCAAAGTGTGACCTTTGTCCACAAAACTTCCTCCTGCCATAGAAGACTAATTTTCCTTCCTGTAGTCAAGTCATCCTTCAAGGTCCTGTGGAAGACGTGTTCTTTCTAAGGTGGGGAACAACCCTGCCCGGCCTTTCTCTCATTTCCACAGCAAGGCCAGCACTGCAGAATATTCACGCTTCTGTCCATTAGACAGATGGTCACACTCGGAGCTCAGAAACCGGACGCCTGCTGGGTAAGGAGTTCCTAATTCCTTTGATAAATTCATAAGGAGTTCCTTTCTCCTCAGGCACTTGGGGACATACTTTCATTAATCACAATTATTAATTTATCACTTTAGATTTCATCTCCCTCACTGATGGAGCAGAAGAATTATCTCAAGTGCCTCCACCCGCTAGCTAGCATCACTTCTTTTAAGTTTCTGAAAATCCACGCCCAGATAATTCCATGAAACCGGAACTGCAATGAGGCTGCACACAGCAGCCTCGTATTGAGTATGGTCCCCAAGAGCCCCCTGAATTGCCATGTCTTTGTTTCTGTCCCTTCTGCCCCAGCTCTGTGTCTGCCACAGGCCAGGTGTCCAGGTTCCCAAATGGGCTTCCACGTTCCCGGCAGGATCCACCAGGGGATTTCAGCGATTTCCTCTGCAGTGGTGCAGAGAGGAAAATCACAGGATTCTGCCAACGCAGGAGAACATGAGAAGCAACACGAAACCCAGCTGGGAGTGCCGCCCTGTACGCACGCTGCCCAGAGAACGACCTCAGGATTTCACAAGTTACAGCAAATGAGTAGTCTGCAATTTAACAATAGGCTGTGCGTGCCCAATTTTTAGTAAGAAGCTAATTTACAAACTTACAAGCTGATCAGTGCGTTCTTTTCAGGGTCTAAGCTGATCTACAGGCTAAAAGCATGCCTCTTTGGGTGTTTCTGGAGAGGGAGGAGTTTCAGTAGCCCGTAGAGTGGTCCTTTCTCTCTGCATTCTCTACCACAGACACAGGAAAGGCAAATATTTCCTGTTCCCCAGGAGCATTATCATTTTTAGTTCTCCCTAGTGACAAAACTCAAGATTCATTCAAAACACGTGTTACCTGTCCATGCTACTTAATTTAGCGTTGCAATGTCCATTCTCAGCAAAATCCTCATCTTCACAGGAAGCTTTTTTCTATCAATTTCTTCTGTCACTTTGAGGTCATGATAGAAATCTACAAAAGTTTGTAGAAGTGCCGTAGGAGAAAAATATTATGTCTAGTAATGTCTTTTTGCTATGAATATGTCTTCTTCCTCGTTACGGACATCCAGAGTTAGAGACACAGGGATAGTCTAGCTCAGAAAATCCTGCTAAAACTCAGGCACTAAAAAATGTCCCTGACAAACCCATGGAAAAGGAAGGGACAAGCTATTTTCACCACAAAGGTAACAGCCTGGAGCCTTTGCTACAGGGTCACTGCAAGGTGAATGACACAAGGACAGAAGTGGATAGTCAGGTCTCACCCTGAAGACCAAGCTCACAAGGTAAGCACTGGGTGCAGGTTTCACCCATAAAACTCGAGCACATATGTGAATATGCATGCACCTAATTAATATGTGCTGATACCCATAAGTGTCCTTACAGGATTCCTTCCTGTGAGTGCCTTTTTTTATTGGTTGCTTATGCAGTTTTTTAAAGGCAAAGTTCTAAAGATCTCTGCACTACAGCATTTGGATAAAAATGGAATGATTTCAGATTGTCCAATGAAGGTGAAGCCTATTCAGCCTGCAAAACAGCCTTCAAAGTCACCCGTCTGCACTGCGTGAGCAGAAGACCTGCCTTCATTCTGGCATCTGCATAAAGTAATATTTCAAGGACACAAATGACCACATGCACACATCATCCAGCTTACTTACAGCACTTGATAAAATGGTAGTGAGACATCTTCGCATCTGAGGCAGAAACCTTGCTAGCAGTTCCAGCATTCTCTCATGCTACAACAGTCGTCCTGGGAAATGCATTATTCAGAGTCCTTACTCAGGTGACAGTTTACCTCGGGGTGCATTATTGAACAGAGGGAGGCTCTGTTCTGTGATCAGGCAAAAAGCTTCCCACTCATTCTCATGCAGCAGCCGGAGTTCCTGGAGCCTCCTGGGTGGGCGGTCAGGCAGCCCCGCTGCACGTGCTATTGTAGCGCCCTTGACTGACACGCCCTTCCTCGTGCCACAGCCCCAAGGGGAGGCAGCCTTAACTGGGCACTCCCCAAGTGAGCTGCAGTGCGGCTCTGCTCTCCGTCCTGCCTGTTCAGTAGCTTGCGAACCACAGCAAATGAGGCTGACAAGCAGGCAGGCGGCAGGCAGCGGCACGGGGATCCTCAATCACATGGTGCTCATTGTCCGTCCGCTAGACGTGGCCAGATTCTTAGCTGGTAGTAATGCTGCTTATTTTTAGTTGCTACCAGTTGCTGGGTGTGAATAGGAAACTGACAGAGGAGCTCGAAATAGCTGCCTCTAGGAACCAGAGATCTTTTGATCTGCCTCTAGTCCTGAAGTCACTGCATCATCTCTCACAACACACCCTTCTGGTTATGCATGCAGAAGGCGAAACTTAAATTAGCCCCGAAAAAGCATTCAGTTCACACAGTTTAAAAATTTAGAATATTACTACCTCTGCAGGCTGCAGTGGATTTAATGGTATAAGCTAATCCGGTGGAGTCTGACTGAACTGGAAACAGAAAGAAATATATGGATTCCAAAGTCTACAGTACTAAAAATAGATGTCACAGTCACAACAGCCATCTTAGGCAAAGAAAGTAACAGGTTATGTTTAAGTCACTTAAAAATAAAAATGGATAAGGATTTTCGCAAAATGATGCATTCTTATGATCTTTTTGCAAGCAAATCACCATAGTCTAAAACACGAGTTTTGGGTTTTGAGAGGTAAAAATGAACAGTGTATTGAACATTCAGATCCTAATATAGTAGAAGCATAAATGATTCCCCTTACTAAGTGAAGCTCAGAGTAATGCTTTTATTAAACAGGATTCGAGAACTCAACTCTAAGTGCTAAGGGGTCCCAACTCTTGATTCCCACCCAAAAGCATTCTAACCATTTTAGCATTATGATTCAAAAGAGGAAGATTGAGGTCTCCATCAGGACAGGCTGAGTTCAAATCCAGGTTCTGGCACATAGTAGGTCAGTCCTATGCATGGAACACAGGAAAATCCCTAGTCCTCAGTCTGAGGGTCAGAAATAAAGCTCAGAAGGGCCCAAGGATATCGTTGTTCAAGAAAAAGCTGCCTTTAAAATTAACAGGAAAGAAAATATCTAGGTATGCCTCAAACGACTGTTTTGCATACCTGAGTTTTCCCAAGCACCAAAATGAGGTCTTGACTTTTCTCCAGTAACACTGATCCTTTATTTATTCATTTATTCCACAGTGAATCCTTGAGAGTCATTGTCATGCAAGTCACCCTGCTGGATGCTTTTCAGGAATAAAAGGACTACACCCACAACGTGGCCTTTGTGCACAAGGAATGCACAGCCCACTTCAAAGTTTTCTTGTGTGTTTTGTAATGCTCCAGTAAAAATGCAAGGGGTAATTATCTGTGTCTACTACTCAGCACAGATCAAGCTCGCTCCTGCAACACCAGTGCACATCTTCGTCTGCATGAGATGGTGAGACAACGCCGCATCATTGCTGGAGTTTCTCTCGCCAGGTTCTCCTGGCTCATCTTCCTAATGCAAGGCTGGATAACAAGTGTGCTGTCTACTTATCCCCGAATTAATCGCTTTCCTGGTAATGTATTCTTCTGCACGTACATACTCGGCATTCTTTTTTCTTTCTTTCTTTCTTTTTTTGGTATCTGGAATTGAACTCAGGGCCTCATGCTTGCCAGGCAGGTGCTGTGCCACTGAGCTGTATTCCCAGCCCTCAGCATACATTTCAAAACAACTGGTATTTATAACATCACATTCACTCTTCAAATGACAAAGAAAGAAACAAGTACAAAACCCAGAGAAGCACGGTGTGCACTAGACAAATGCTACTAAAGATACCACTGCTTTACCCTGGAATCTGTCCTTCAGGTAACCTGAACCCCCTTCTCAGCACTCTCAGCAAAGCTATGTGTCTGGATTCGCATCTCCCCCCTGCTTGCTCCCCAGCTCATTATTAAAGTGTCAATTTTTCTCTCACTCATTTCTTCTGTAAATGTTTGGCAGCTCTTCATTTTGCACAACAGGAGACACACGTGACTCCCTTCCTGCCCGCACAGGGCTTAGAATCCGAGAGGAGGCACCGCACCGAGCTAGCAGCGCGGCATGGGAGAAACGACGGAGCTGGAGATGCCCGTCTGCACCACAGCACTGAGAAGCAATGCCTGCTCCTCTCTGAGGCGCTAAGGAGATGCCGCCTACACACGGAGAGACTTGTAAAATACCTGGAGTTGGCTTCATCTATCCATGCAGCTTCCCGCTTTCGGGAGCCCTGTTAGCTTCCTGTACTTGGAAGCCACATCCTCACAATCCGGACCTGGAAAAACGATGTTTCACCACACGAAGTACGTCTTCCTGTTGTTCATCATTCTCGAGGAACGATTAGTGACTAACATGGGCGTGGGTATGTGGCAAGCGAGATTAGATTCTATTAAATTTGCTCCCTTCAGAAGATAGGGAAAATGGCAATTTAAAATTTAAGAAAGTTTCCTGATCTTTGTTCTTCCCTAAGAAACTCAGCTCTGGACTAGGTCACCACATCAATCACTTCAGAGTTCCTGGAATCTCACATTTTAAATATGATATCAGAGTGGGTACTTCTAGCCACGAGAAGCCAGTGAGTTCAGGGGAGATACACGGTCAGCAGCTCATCTGCTCTGCAGAACTGGTCATTGAGGGCAAAATTAAACCCATGCAGCTGGAAGCAGGAGTTGTTTTTCATCACCAGAAAATTTAACCAACTAATAAAGCACAATTATATTATTATTTTTCAGAATTATTACGATCCACTATTGTTCTTCCTGCAAATGTCACACGTGGTTATTTTGAAAGCAATCGTGGAGGGTTAAACATTCTCTTTTTCTCTTTTATGCACAAATAGCTGCTCGCTGTTAACACTATTTCTGATCTTAACAAAGTACGTGATATATTTGCTTTTAACTGTTAGTATTACATGCCAGATTTTTTCAAAAAAGCCCAAACTATTTTCCAAGTCCCCTGCACCCAAATAAACAAAACTGCAATGAGTCCAGATAGAAGTCAGCTTCTCCGCACTGCACATTATTCAGTAGTTATAGCTTAGTGTGCCCGAGGGGAGATGCTGCCTCAGAGTCCTGCTATGAACTCGATCAGATGCAAACAACATACAGGTTTATCGTGGTCATGTGTTGATAAACAATTCCCAAATCCAATGGTTCCTGTTATTTCACCCCTTATTAAATGACGTTACTGAAACTCCAGTTCTCAAACATCACCATATATTACTATAAAGATTCCAAATGAGGATGTAAATTACAAACAGCGTGTTTTCTGTACTGTAATTTTAAGTACATGACAGGGGCATCCTGCTGCCCTGCAAACAGACTGGGGCTGAAGTGCTCAAATTTGATGGAGAAAATCATGCCTACATTTAGGCAGTATGAACAAAGATGACCCACGCCATGGCCAGAGATACATATAGAATATCGTCCCTTGTCCCAAGTAGTGACTGCTTCCAGGTGGAAGGAACCAAGATATCCCCTGGGGGCAAGAAGACTCGGGTTGAATAATACAGGGCCCCTAAGAGTTAACAGGGTCCTTTCTTGAAGGGGCCAGAGAAGGAGAGATGCGAGTGGCCAAGAAGGAAACAGTATCAATGCTCAGCCTTCTTGGTTAACCCCAAGTGCCACAGGGCCAGGATCTACCTGGCCTCCAGTGACCAGCCAGGTGTCTGACTCTCTGCTCAAACACTAGTCCTCAGTCATCGACTGCTGAGGCCGATGGTGATCCCAGCCAGTCCTGGAACCCACTGGCTGTTGGACACTGGGCTCTCCGAGTCTGTGTGCTCCCCTCAGCCCTGACAGCCCCACCCGCCTCCAGCTTGAGCATGTGGTCATCTAAGCTGGACATGGGCAGTCACAGGGTACTAAGGAGGGCCTCACCATACAGACCTGCATGGCTGGAAAGACGGTGGGGACACATGCGGACTGTTCTCAGGTACCCCTAAAGAATAAGCCAGCTGAGCAATGCTCTTGTACCGAGAAGAAAACATGCTATGTAGAGGCCAAGAGCATATTCATTGCCATTTCTTCTGGCACTTCCAGACAGCAACAATGTTGGGAAATAATGCAAGTTAAAAATTTCTCCACAAGACCATACCCTTGGAAACTGCTCTCTGTGGCACACAATGTAGAGAAACACAACAGCGGGTTCATGCGGGTGCCCGGATGTGTGTACATGGGGCACATAGTCACGACAAGGGTACACTATATGTTCTAATTGTTCCTTTGAGGCGTCTGGTCAACCATATTTCTTCTGTGATTTTTTTTTTTTGCCTAATCAAAATGAAATGTTTTGAATTCTAGTGAGTACCAATTAAATTGAGTATCGAGAGGAGAACATTTGCAAAGCATTTGTAAATTTTTTCACTCAGATGCCAAATTCTGCACTGAAGTCTCTCCAGCATATGTGTTTTCCGCTCTCCAGGGGGACAGTCCCATTCTCAGATGTGGCTTCACTTCATTAGAGTGGTCCTCCAGCATTAGCTGCTGGGGTCCCTGTGCCGGGGCTGCCTGCGTGACGCTGTGGCTGAGACCTTGTCTTGCTCTTCAACCACTGCGAGCCAGAGCACAGCTGGTGGGTACCAGGGTGTGGGTACGGGGAGCAGCTGAGACCCCCACAGAGCTGAGTCTCAGCCCCAGTGAGAGCTGAGAGCTGAGGCCAACGAGCCGGACAGGTCCAAGTACAAGTGTAAGCCGGGAACGCCGTCTGTGGTTGTCTGTGGTTGTGCTGGGGACGTAAAGATCATCTTGATTTTCCCAAAAAAGAGGGGAGGAATCTTGACGACTACATGGACCCATCTTTCACAGTCCCTGTGAGCTATGCCTTTCATCTAAAAAAAATGCCTTTCAAGTTGAAATGCGTCCTTATCTTTCTTTCAATCACCTGTACACCCACCTACATACATAAAAGGTTACTTGTTCAATTCCTATGTATACTCCAAAATCCAACTCAAGCCCACGTAACCTACAAACCCTTCTCAATTTATCTTGGTGCACACGAGTCCCCGCTTGCTGCGAATGCTATTCTCAGGCTTGCCGCGTACCAGTCAATCTGAGGCAACGCTTTGCACTTGTCTTTAACTGCACCCCATGGAAGCTTCCTCCTAGCTAGTAACTAGTCATCTGGCACTTAGATTCTCTATGAAGTCCAGAACATCAGTGAACCTTCAGGGGCACAATGAACAACGCTGAGGCATCTCCAAGGGTGTGACACTCCCAGTCTTCGGGAGAAAATGTCTTCCCGTTACTTAACGGCGGTTCCGAGACAGGCACAGGAGAGGACAGAGGGGAGATGGGGGACAGCCCCACCTTCGTGTAAGCCATGAACTCAAGCAGACTCGGTTTGCCTGGCTCTTTGATATTTTCAGGAAGCTCTGCTTAGTGTGGAGCACAAAGACACTTGGGAGCAAGTGTGGCTTCCTTCCCCTGACACCCTGGCTGCATCTGGGGCTACCACAGATGAGTGTGATCTCCAGAGACAGCCTCAAGTTTAACAAAGGTCTTTAAGAGGTCTGCAAGAGGAAACAAGAAGTGAAATATCCAAACTCACAAATGATATTAAATTAAAGGGCAAAGTGTTTCCCAAAAATAAGACCTAGCTGGGAAATCACCAGCTTTGAAGACGAGAGACCAAGCTGCCCACCCCATCAGCATGTCCTGTCCTCCTCCTCCCATCTCTCCCTGTCCCCTCCCCTCTCCGTCCCTCCTTCCCCCTCCCAGAGTGAAGCAGCAAGCACAGATGCACTCTATGTCTTTGGTATGGTTGATGGAACTATGAACAGATGCTGAGGCCTTTGGTCACCAGGGTCCTCTGGGGTGGCCCCTCCTGACTTGCATGTCAGTAAACTTCACTGGAGAGGAAGCCTGTGCCTGCTGCCCTCAAAGTCCTGAGTACCTGTGTGAATTTCAAATCCCTCAGAAAAAGAATGGAAACCGAAAGACCTGGTATGCAGGGCTCTGGACACACGGGCTAGGCGCTCAGCTAGTGCATTGCCAAATGTATTCTCTAAACATTGTGATACCTCAGAGGTTTTATTAACCTAATGCTGTCTTTATCTTAGTGAAAGATGTGTGGCTCCTGTTTATGCACTGTCACCCTTTGCTACAGGCTCACACGTATTACTATAGACAGCTAAACAAATATTATAGGCAGTTGGACAGGGCTGGGCCTCAAGAGGTCAGTGCAGAAGACAATGGTGGCTGCAGGTGCATTCGCTGGAAGGCCAGGTTTCAAGAACAAAGGAGCTACTCACCCAGATACTTCCCCTAGGGGTGAACCACAGTGACTGATATTGTAAGGAGGCATCCATCGCCTTGGAGTAGGGGGCCAAACCTCCTTACCCAGCCCTCTGGGATAGTCCTTCTCTATCCCATGTGCACTTGCTGCTCGCTACGTGACCCACTTCCCAACCTGAACACCATTTAATCAACATTATGCAAGCAACTATACTTGTAACCTCATTGGTTCACCACAGTCTTGCACCACCTTAAGCCTACCCTGTGATTTTCCATGGGAGAATATTACCTCAGCCACTGTACGTGTAATTATATCAATTGGTTATAGTTTTGTCCTACTTTGAACCTACCTAACCTTATAGTTTTGCTCAATAAGCCCCCCTGAAAAGTGGGGTTGGTGGGCAATGCACTTTCTGGTCCCCCTTTTGTCCCTCTGAGGCAGAAGCTTTCTTTCTCTCTATACATTCTTTCTACTCTTAACCTCCATTGTTCCTAGAATTCACTCCTGGATTTTAGAGAACACGAACTCTGCGTTTCTGATGTCTAGCAGGTTAGGAGTTATACTTCCCCTGTATTAGTGAAGAGTAAAACTCATTCACAGTAAGAATTTACTCCGTGTTTACCCTGAGACAGGAGTTAAACAAGTACGTGTTAAGGTTTATATCTAGGTGTCCCCCAGAGTCTTCTGGGATCACAAACAGGACCTTGAACTCAGGAGGTGGTCCTGGTAGGCACTGTCAGATCCCCATGGATGTGACCCAGAATGTTTTACCTCCCTTCCTGGCTCCTCCTCCTGCTTGCTGTCCACCAAGCCCTTCTACCATGCTGCCCTGCCTTGGAGCCAGCCACTGTGGACTGAAACCTCTACAAACTGCGAGCCAAATAAACTTCTCTTCCTTAGAGTTGTTGTGGTGTCAGAGAAAGTGACTAAGATTTTAAGCAATATGTAGTCTGCGCAGCTGGAAGTTGGTCACTATGCATCAAACAATCAGGAGTTAGGCCCTGCCCTGCCGATGGAGCTCACAAGGAACAGTGGAAGCTCCTTGCTAGGAAGGGCGAGGCACTGTGAGGTGGGCAGGTAGAGCCTGAGGGTTTGGAGCATGTTCCCAAAGGACACCCAGAGGGGGTGGAGAGAAATCAGCCAAACAGGA
>PVJX010033825.1:0-19375 GCA_004027295.1 Dolichotis patagonum | reverse complement strand
TGAAAAGATTGGCTATGTTATTTAGTATGAGCTCCCCATATGCAAAGTTATGGATAACCATTTGGAAGAAAACAAGAGACAATATGACAGTGAAGATCTCTGGTTGTCTAGCTTTGAAATTTATGCTTTCTTATGTCTCATTCTGTTCTGTTTAGTTGTGTTCAATGTTACCCCCTTTTAAAATAAAATAAAAAAATAAAGCTGAATAATACTTAAAAAAATTAAAAAATAAAGAACTTTTCCTGAGCCCACCTCCCTGGTAAGCAGCCATTGCTTGGGCAAGTGGCAGCCACTCCAGGGGGAGAACCACCCAGCGTTCCCTGAGATCTATACCATGTTGGAATTTAGGGCACTGTGAAACCAAGCAACCAGGCCACCTCCTTGGTAAGCAGCTGTGAGCCTACCAGAATGCATGCACTGTGAACCAAACATCCCACTCCCCCACCCCACCCCCCATTAGCAAATGGGGGCCAGAGGTCTGAACATCTCTTGGGAGGTTGACCATATGCAATATAGCAAATAGGGTGTATTTCCTTCTACCAACTCTTTGAAGGCAAATATTGTTATCACTGTTTTCCTTTGTTTTGATTAATTGCATTGTTCTATTCAATATTCTGTTATGATAAGATCTATAATGTTCTGTATTTGGTTTGATTTTGTTATACCTGATTGAAAGAACAACTATTATGCAGATAACAAGATATACTATGGCACCTCTTACTGTTATCCCGGTAATCTGTTGTTACGTTCTGTACCAATTTCACTGTACTGTCTCAATGGGGTATGTTCTATCTTGTTTTGTTGTATTTCACTACCTTAAAATTTAAAAAAACACTTTGGACTTTAAAAAAATGAACTTTCTCTACTTTACATAGCCTTTCACTATAATTTTAAACAAAATATGAACAAAATATGTATAATTTATATATAATATAAATTAAATATATATAAATATACATTTTAAGTGATGGCTATAGGTTTGCTTACTCTATAATCAAAGGTGAGCAACTACAAAAACTTAAAATTAATATGCCAACAATTATGTCTTTTAGATGTATGGATTGAAAATAAGTAGAAAAGCAAAGAGCATCATGGCAGTAGCAATCTGCAAGCAAGCAAAAATCTTCATCAAGATCTGCAGCTACTCAGATTTGGGAATTGAAGGAAACCCTACCACAGAAAGGGACCATAAAGGAGAAACCAATCAGATGAAATACGTTAAAAGAAGTGCTTAGAACATGAAGCAAGGCTACTTCTTGATCCAAGTAATGATTATAGTTCAGAATAGTGAACATAACGTCATGAGAAAAGGTCAAGTACCAAAGGGAAAAACAAAATTGACTGCAAAGGTGGCTGCTAGGTTGCCTACCAGTTCATGTCTGTCCTAACTTCCCTCCCACTAGGAGATAGTACACAGTGATGAGATATTCACAAGAGAAGCCCTCTTCAAATCTGTAAAAGAGAGCAAAAATCAGAGAGTAACTCACAGGACAGTGACTTATTCAGGACCTACAAGCCCTAGGGACAGAGAGAAACTAAAGGGATAGTCCTGGATAGGGACCTAGAACCAGGACATCAGAATCACAGGGACATGCACTGGCTGTGATGGTTGAATTCCAGGAGAAAAGGCATTGTTGCACTGCTGAAGCAGGCACTTTCCCAGTCTGCCAAAGGCTTCTGAGATCTTCCCCCATCTCCAATGCTACTGAATTCCACACAGAAGAGCTCCCTGCCACCAAGTATAAAAGCCTCTGAACTGGCATGCTAGATAGAGACTTCTTATAAAGATGAACAACTGGAACCCATGATTACTGGGGCTGGATAAAACAATTCAAATCAGAGCCTATGGAGGCTATTTCCTGCTGGCCTTCAGAAACCATTGAAATCTCATGTAATACTGAAACACACAAGCAGGACTACTGATTTCATCAGAGAGTAAATGGGGAAGATAAAAACAATCAGAATGGAACAGAAACAGGGACACTGCTTCCTGCCTGCCAACAATGGATGACTGATATTGCTAACTAGAGAAAGGCTGAGTAGAACTAGGACATAACTGTAAAGAGACAGCATGTATAACTGAGAAAAGCTAACTTGGCAGAGAAAATACTAGAGTCTATAGCAGAATCTCAATTGGGAAGTTGAGGTTGCTACCTGTTAATGTGAAAAATGCTGGTGAACCAGTGACATTCTGAGTTCACTAGAGGCTCCTATAATAGTCCCCTTTGTATTTTTTGTTTATTTAATTTTTGTGTGGTAGGCTTTTATATATATATGTATATAAATATATATTTATATACATATATATGTATATATAAAAGACAATTGTGTCTTTTAGATGTATGGATAGAATATAAGTAGAAAAGCAAAGAGCATCATGGCAGTAGCAATCTGCAAGCAAGCAAAAATCTTCATCAAGATCTGCAGCTACTCAGATTTGGGAATTGAAGGAAACCCTACCACAGAAAGAGACCATAAAGGAGAAACCAATCAGATGAAATACGTATAAATTTATATACATATATATGTGTATATATATATACATATATATATATATATATGGTTATAGCTATGAACATAAAGTTTCTATTGTTTTTTCTGAATATTCCAGTAAGATTTTTTTCTATTTTAGAGTATACAGGAAAGGCATATTTTTATGAACAATTGTATATGAGTGATAATATTTATCATTCATTTTTGTTTCTACAGAGTTTTAAATTTACCTGTTAGGTTCTCCCTAATCAAAGGTCATTTCTTAGGTCTTCTAAGAGTGTTTTTGCAAATGTATATATTCTGTACAACCTCCATAGGATTATCCTACTTTTTACTTAAGAATTCCTCCCTTTCACTGCTTTCTTTCCAAATGCACACATAACCTCTTACCACCCCCTCATTCCTAATTCTCTTTAAGTACAAAAATAATATCAAAAATTGTTTTCTTTCTTTGTCTCCTTTGATTACTTTTTAGTCAACATTTATTTTCCTCAACTTTACTACTTTCATTTATTTATAACTTTGTTCTTTATCTTCTCCATTATGTCAACCCTTTCTCTATCATTTGTAATATTTGGTGCTTATGATTATTGAAACACAAGGAAATTTTTCAATCTACCTTAAAATTATATATCAATATGTGATTGGTTCTTTGTATGAAGATATCACCAGTAGTTGTACTCCCCTTGCTATTTAGTGCTAGGTGTCTCTACTATAGTGGCAGACCTTTCAAGTAAAACTGATCTGCAACATTCAACACAAAATCACAGCATTCATGAAAATACAAGATAACTCAAAAAATTCTTAACTCCTCAAGAGCTGAATTCACTGGTACTAAGAGTAGAAGTGTTAGGAAAAGAACGCAAAAATCAAACACATAAAATATTTAAAGAGATCAAAGGATAAACTAGCAAATGCATAAGATGTTCAATGATCTCAAAAATGTAAATAAGCACATAAAAGACTGAACTAATAAAATATTAGAGCAACTTGAACACACATATAATATAAGGAACAGAAACAAGACGTTCTTCTCCTCCTTCTTCTGTCTTGTTGCTTTTGCTGTCTTCTGCCACCTTAAACTATTACCCTTCTTCTACATACCATTCTGCCTTGGACCCAAATAATTACGCACTGAAATCTCTGCAAACTGTGAGCTAAATAAGCCATTCCGCCTTTTAATTTGAGTGTCAGATATTTTTTATTAGCAATAACAAAAGTAACTAACACAATGTTACACAGAATGAACCAACTAAAAGCACAGATAATTGGTAGAAAGGGAGGGGCTACACATCCTGATGCCCAAACCAATCCACAATAAGGGACTTGTAGATCAAACCAAACATAAACACAGGAGTTAATAACAGTGATCCAGCACACAGGGCTGCCTGTGAGATGTCCACCTATGGGTAGGACAGGATTGACATGCTAGAAAGATTAAAAGAAGAAAATCAAAATAAAAAACAAAACAAAACAAAAAATCCAAAAATGGATAAACTGAAATAATGCAGCTAACTCAAGCCACACTGGATAGACTTGGGATACACAATCCCCTGCCTCTTTTGCATTCCTCCACACAGAGGATACTGCAGACTAAGACCAAATTTCACAACACACAGAAGAGTGACTCAATTGTTTCCTCCCTAACAAGTTGAAAGGGTTTTGTGAATTTCTGTTGCAAGCCCGAGTGGCTAACAGGAACCTTTAGGAACAACAAGGTTAGGGACTACAGGGACACATAGTGAGTGTATCAGCATAACTCCTCCAGAACTACAACCAGAGGCTTGAGGGACAACAGATTTAAGAAGCAAAGTAAAGAGTGACAGAATGACACCCAACTAGGAGAGGGGAGATTGAAGTAGGACCAAGCAGCCCTAGGAGTTTTCCATGGACAGCAGGAGCAGAGTGTCAGCTGACAGGAGCAGAGTCAGCTCACAGCACCCTACTCAACCTCACCCTGCAACAAGTGATGTGAGAGGACAGAACCATGCCAATGGAAGTTGAACAGAGAAGGGTATGCAAAGACAAGGAGGAGCCCAATGTACAAGGGACTGAGAGCAGTCTCAGGCTGTCTCTGTCTGAGGGCAGCAGAGCAACTAGGAAATAGGCACAAAGAAAAAAGGGTAAGGAGTAGGTGGGCCACGGAGTGACACAGACAGTTACTGGCATAAGACTGGCCCCAGCTCACCACATCCAGAGGACAAAATCAGTCCTGCACCTTACAGTAATGCTATTGCAAGCTTTGTATGTTTTTCTAACAGTTTGTGGATCTCTGAATTGAACACTAGCACAGAACTATGGACCACTAGAGAAATAAATTACTTTTTTTCTTTCTTTCATTTTCCTTTTTTGAACTTTTGGTTGTTTTTGTTGTTACTGTTTTAGCTTTTTACCTTTACTTTTGCTGTATTCCATTCATCTTTGTTTTTCCTTTCCTCAAGTTTCTCTCTTGATTCTATGATATTTTCATGTGAGTGAACACTGTCTCTATTCTTTCTGGACTGCACTGAGAAACATTTGCTCACTCATTCATTCTTTCTCTACTGCCCTCTTCTCTACCTTCCCAAAACTTAAATGATTATTCTTGTCAGCCAGTCTTGTTTCCTCTATATTTCTCTTCACTTATCTCTCTATGTTATGTCTTATCTTTCTTAAATTTCATCACCACAGGGTAAAATTACTCCACAAAGGAGAAGCTCTCTGGATACATGTTTCTGGTTTTGTTATATAACTGTAGATCTTGCCCCTATGGTTAAAGGAACTGAATTAATAATTACCACAGTTTGTCAATTTCTTAGCTGTGCTTGCTGTTATTATTACTGCTAATTATAATACTTTAGCCAAGATATCATGTGCATTATAATTGACTGTTCTCCCTTGTATAACAGCAACATCATTGTCTAGGATAATAACCATCACCAAAGTCCAATATTCAAGGATTGAGTGCTAAGGCAAGTAGATAGCAACATCTCATCTTTAATAAATTGGGAATGTACGATTTTGGAACAGATTCAAAAATCAAAAAATAACTTCTATACATAGAAGACATCTGTGAAGAACACAAATTTCCTAGGAAAGTCTCCATAGTAAAGATAAAGCCCTCTACTACAAGAAATTTATAAGCATCAACACAGAAAACAAAATAAAAGTTTAAAAAATAGAAAATGATATGACACAAAGACAAATGCAACCCCAGATTTCAATCTACACAGGAGAGGTCCAAGGGACAACAAAGGAGACTATAGAAAAATCTGATAAAAAATAATCTCTCAGGTTAAAAAAAAGATGGCAACCATAATGAAGAAATTGCTTAGAAATATAGACTAGATATAGATTAACAAAAAATAGGAGCATAGGAAAATGCTTGAAATCAAGAATGGCCAACACAGGGAAGAAAGGGACTTCACGAAATATATTCAAAAAGATATCCAGAAAATTTAAAAATTGCATTGAAAGTTTACAAAACCACATCAATGAAAATATATAGAACAAATAGTTAGATACAAAATTGACCCTCAAAAATCAATAGCATTCTTCTACACAAACAATAAATTCACTGAGAAAGAAAATATAGAAGCACCTTTCATAATAGTATCAGAAAATACTTAGCAATCCATGTAATAAAGGAAGTAAAAGATACATACACTGTAAAATATAGTACTCAGAAAAGGAGACTGAAGAGGCTATCAGAAAATGGAAAACTATTCCTTGCTCTTGGGTAAGAAGAACACTGGGGAAATAGTCATCTGTTATACAGATTTAATGAAACTCCAATCAAAATTAGCAAATTGCACAAAACTACAGAAAACAATTCAAAAACTATTATCATACCATACAGAACTAGAGAAAATCCAAAAATTAAACTGAAACCAGAAGAGACCTAAAATGACAAAAATGATCTCAGGCACCAAAGGCAAGGTAGGGCAGGGTACATCACAATCTGTGACTTGAAATGTAATGAAAACAGAATAATAATGGCAAAAAAAACCAGACGTGAAAAATGAATGGAACACAGTAGAAGATGTGGAAACAATTCCAAATACCTTCAGTTACCTGATTTTTCCCAAAGGGGCCAATCACATTTACTGGAAGGAAGATAGCCTCTTTAATAAATACTGCTGGAAAAACTGGCTGTCCATATGCTGATGACTAAACATAGATCCCTGTCTCTCACCATGAACTATTCTAAAATGAGAATGGATCAAAGATCTAAATAATAAAACAGGAACACTAAATATCCTGGAAGACAAAAAGAATTAAAACTCTTGAAGATATAGGTGTAGGCAAACACTTCATGAACAAAAACCCAGTCATATGGGAAATAATTCAAAGAATCAATAACTTAGATATCATCTTATTAAAAAGCTATTGTACAGCAAAAGAAACCACTAACAGAGTGAAAAGACAACCCACAGAGTGGGTTGTTTAGCTAGTAGTTCCACAGACAAAGGACTAATATCTAGCACAATGAAAGAAACTGGATTCCTCAAATTCAGAGACAAAATCCAAAAATGGGTATCTGACAAGAACACACTTCCTAGGAAAAAAAGTATAAATGACAAATGAATATATGAAAAAAATATTCAGTATCACTGGTCATTCAAGAGATGCTAATTAAAACAATGCTGAGCCAGGAAGAATGACTGTTTTCAAGAAAACAACAAATACTGATAGTTCTGTAAGGAAAAAGGAATACTTCTCCACTGTTGGTCACAGTGTAAAGTGGTGTAACCACTGTGGAAAATCAGTGTGGAGATTTCTCAATAAACTAGTATTAGTGGTCACATTGGAAAAATTTTCCCTTTGCTGATAATTTTCTAAAAGTATTAAAAGCATCATATCACAGTGATATATGTGCACCCTTGTTAATAGCAACACAGTTTGTAATCTTGGAAACAACTCAAATGCCCACCACCAGATGAATAAATAAAAAAGGTTTTTTTTTAAATATATAATGGGAGTACTACTTAGACATAAAGAAAGATAAACTTGAGAGACTTATAACTAAATAGATGGATCTTGAAACCATTATAAGAGAAATAAATCAGACACACAAGTCTAAATTTCCCATTACCTTTCAGGTGTGAGAAATTAAAGTGAATAGATACTGTAAAATAGGAAGAAATTGTTCGAAAAGAAACAGGAACTGGGGGAGGAGTTAGGAATATGAAGGAAGGGAAAAGAAAAAATGAGAAAAGAAGGATAAAATGGAAAGAAAGCACTGTGAAGGAGGGGAAGAGTTGAAAGGAGGGGAGGGAAATGCAAAAAAGAGAAATTAAGATATGTGATGTACAGGTACAAATTCTGTATGATGAGTATGATCATTATATATACCTAAACTATATCAATAAATTTAATTAAATTGTAAAAAGGAAAGAAATGCCAAATAACCCATGAAGGCAAGCATATCAGAGTAACAACAGATTCTTCAACACAAACCTTAAAGGTAAGGCGAGTTTAGAGTGAAGTTATTCAACTCCTAAATGAAAACAATTATCGAATATAGTACTATGTATATACTTCCTTTATTAATTACAATTAGATAGAGGGCTCAAGTCCCAATTACTTTCTATCTGGTTGTGATTCTTAGATTGGCAAGATCAGCCAACACCTGGGAACTAATGAAAAATTGTTAGAAGAGCACATCTCTTCAAGCCTAAAAGAAAACCTCCAAGCCAGATTGATGCATTCCATGAAGTTATGTTTCAAAACTGGTAGAGAAAAAATTTACCTCCAGCTTAAGGAAAACCTGAAAAAAAATTCACTACCATGAATTCAGCAAAGAAGTTCTCAAATTTATTCTATACAGATAAAACAAAGACAATTGCAAGAATGCAAATAGAATGAGTCCACAAGAAAAGGCAAACAATTAAACAGAAGGGAAAGAAAGGGAATCAGAAACAGAAAAATAACAAGGATTAGTCAACATCTAACACTTATAACCATCAATGATAACATACTCAGTTAACCAATCAAAAGAAACAGAATGGCAGAATGGATCAAGAAGTAAGATCCAACAATATGTTGTATATGAGAAACACATTTAATTTAAAAAAAAAAAAGACTTCATGGAGGGCTGGGGATTTAGCTCAGCGGCATAAGTGCCTGCCTGGCAAGCACTAGGTCGTGAGTTCGATCCCCAGTACCCCCCCCAAAAAAAAACCTTCATGGAATAAAAGTCAAAGATACTCCATGTGACTGGAAGCTGGAAAAAAGCTGGGATAGCTATGCTATTGGTCAACACAATGGATTTTAAGCCAAAACTGATCAGAAGAGACAAAGAAATTACACATTTCTTAAGAGAACAAACCAATATGTATGCACCAAATAGTGACACATTTAAGTATATAAAATGAACACTAATGTATACAAAAAATCAGATAAGCACTAATACAATCCTAATGGGGATGTCCATACCCAAGTGTCACAAATAGATCAAAAATACAAAAAGATGAATGAAGAAATGTCAGAGCTGAATCAAAACTTTGAATAAAAGGTTTTAGTAGATATCTACAGAGTAATCTACCCAACAAGAACAGAATATACATTCTTCTGAGCAGCACATGGGACTTTTCCCAAAACAGACCACAGGCTAGCTCATAGAGCATCCTTAAGTAAATATAAAACCACTGAAATTATTCCATGCAAGTTGTTAGATAACAGTAGAATGAAATTGGAAATCAATGGCCAAAGAAGCCACAAAAAACTATATAAACACATAGAAATTAAATAATACCCTACTGAACAGCGAATAGTCAAAGATGAAACTAAAGAAGTAGTTAAATAGCTTTTACAGCGAAATGATAAGGCCAATATGACATACTACAAATTATGGGATGCAATGAAAGCAGTCTTATGCGAAGATATTATAGCAATAAATTCCCACACCAGAAAAAAAAAGCTCAAATAAAAAATGCAATGCTGAACCTCAAGGCTCTCACAAAGTTAAACACAAAAGTCATATTCTGAAGGATACTATAAAGAGCACAAGAGAAATTAATGCAATTGAGACTAAGAAAACAATATAAAGAATCTATGAATTGTTGATTCTTTGAATAATTAAATAAAACAGACAAATCCTTAGATGACCTTCTTGAAACAAGGAAATAAAAACCAAAATCCGTACAATGAGGAATTAAAAGAGCAAAATCTTAATGGATCCTACAAAACTCCAGAAGATAATCAGTACTTAGTTTGAGAAGCCATACTGTAATGGAAAATTCAAAAGAAATGGACAAATTCCTAGATACATATGAATGAAGTTGAATAAAGACAATATAAAAATTCTCAATAAGCTAATATCAGTCAATGAAATTGAAATTATAATAAAATCACCAGCAAAGAAAAATCAATGTCCTGACAGATTTGCTGCTGAATTCTACAAGAACCTTAAAAGATCCAATGTCAATCTTCTACAAACCTATTAATGAAATTGAAAGGAAATCAGTGCTCCCAAAGTCATTCCTGGATCAAACATTAATGTGTTTCCAAAACTAGAGAAGAATCTAAACAAAACAAGACAGAGAGAGACAAATAACTACAGGTCTATCTCTTTAGTGAACATAGTTGCAAAAATCTTATATAATATACTGCAAATAGAACGTACAAATCTTCAAATCATTACACACAATGACCAAGTAGGTTTCATCCCAGGAATATAGGGATGGTTCAACATGTACAAATCAATAAATAAAATAAAGCACATTAATAGAAAAATGAACAAAAATCACATAATCAATAGATCAAACAGTTGAAGTTCAATATCCATTCATGATAAAAACACTATAAAAATTGAAATATGAGGTCTTTAACTCAATCTGATAAAAGCTATTTATGATATACTAATAGCCACCATCATACTGTTATCAAAAATAAAGTATTCACCCTAAAATTACAAATAAGACAATGACACCCAATAATACCACCCCAGTTTAACACAGTTCTAGAAACATTAGGCAGTTCAATTAGACAAGAAAAAGAAATAAAATGAATGCAGATAGTAAAGGAAGAAGTTAAATTATTATTTGTTGATGACATAATACTCTACCTATAATGTTGCAAAACCCCACCAAATGACTCCTAGACTTCATAATCAGTTTCAGTCATGTAATAAGATACAAAATCAGCACTCAAAAATCAGTACCATTCCTATAGAAGAATAACCCGCTTGATGCCGGCCTTTTCCCATGAGTCAGCTCCATTTATGGACTGCAGTGGAAGAGAACAAGATGTCACCATGGAGCAAGCCCTCCTTGAGAATCGGTGCCATGTGTCGGCTGCTGAGGGAAAGGCAGACACTGATTTTCCCCGAGTAAATGCCATTCATGGAATGAAGGGAAAGAAAACAAGAATTCACCAAGAAGCAAGCCCTTCCTATAATAGTGCCATGTACGGGCTGTTGGGGGTAGAATCAGATGCCAGCCTTTTCCCATGAGTCAACACTATTCATGGACTGTGGTGGAAGAGAACAAAGTCATCAAGAAACAAGCTCTCCTTTTGAATTGGTGCTATGTGTGGGCCATTGTTAGGAGAGCCAGATGCCAGCCCCTTCTGGTGCATGGGCTGGAAAACATAAAGAGCCACACCCCAACCGACCATAAGCAACCAGCTGATCTGGATAAACTCAGATTTGTGATGATAGCTATTGAGGTAGAAAACAATTTAATAGTTATAGTGTTTAGTGTTTCATTGACTTTGTAGGTCTAAAGCTAGTAGTCTGACCGTCTATTCTTAAGATAACAATATGCAATGCAGCGGGCATGGGGATTTCCTGCTGAAGATGGTAGCCACTGTTAATTACCTATTACCTTGTTTTGAATTCCTGTATCATCTTTATCACTTTGTTGGGTTGGGTTTTATTATTTTGTTTTGTTTGATTTTATTATATCTGAAGAAATGGATAGCTATTTCAAATATAACAAGATTTATGGTAGCCATTTTGGATTTCTACTATGTAGTTTTGAAGTCCTTTATTGCATTAATTGTTTTGTTTTTATTGGCTCTATTCTGTTCTATTTTGTTTGAGTTTTACTATGTCTGAAGGTATCTACAGCTCTTTGGAAGACAATAAGAGGCATTATGGTAACCATTATGGTTGATTTCCTACTGTTTTGGAGTCCTGTATCACTTATACTGGTTTGTTTGAACTGGCTTTATTCTGTTTTATTTTGCTTGGTTTTCTTCTCTTTAAAATAAAAATTAAATCAGAAACAATAACATACTCACTGAGAGAAAACTCTGAAAAAAGAGGTCAATGAACATATCAGGAAAAATATATCCCATTATTGGATAGTCAGAACCTATAGAGTCAAAATGGCATACTTCCAAAAATGATATATAGAATTAATGCAATCTCAATCAAAATATCAATAGCATTGCATACAGAGCTAGACAAAGCAATATTAATATTCAGATGGAATCAAAACAGACTCAGAATAGCAAAATCAATTCTGGGCAACAAGAGCAAGACAGGAGGCACCATGATCCCTGATTTTAAGTTATATTACAAAGCTACCATAAAATCAACTGCATGGTACTAGAATAAAATAGACCTGAAGATTAGTGGAATGGAGTAAGTAATCCAAGTACACTCATTTGCTTATCTTTGACAAAGGCATCCAACAGGTTCCCTGGATGAAAGACAGTATTTTTAATAAATAGTGATGAAGGTCAGGCTGGTGGTGCATGCCTATAGATCCACAGTTTGAAGGCTGAGACAGTAATATTGACATGAGTTTGATGCCAGCCTGGGCTACAAAGTGATTTCAAGGCCAGCCTGAATTACATAGCAAAACCCTGATCAAACGGGAAATACTGTATTACAAAGAATCAACAGTGAAAGAAACAGTGAAAAGTCAACCCACAGAATGGGGAAACTTTTGGCAGCTAATCTTCAGAAAAAGGACTAATATCTAGAATATATAAATAATTTAAGATAAATCAGAACCTCAAATTTAAAGACCCATTCCAAAAATGGTCATGTGAAATTGACAGACACTGCTTGCATGAACAGCAGACAACAAATAAATATATGAAAAAATGTTCAATGTCACTGGTCATCCAAAAAATGTACATTAAAGCAACAATAAGATTCAATTCACTCCAGAAAACATAGATATCATCATGAAATCAACTAATAGAAATGCTCCTTAGGTTGTGGTGAAAAAGGAATCCTTCTCCATTGTTGCAGTACAAATTGGCATAACCATTGTGGAAATCAGTATGGAATTTCCACAAAAAAGTAAAACTAGAGGTTCCATTTGACCCAGCTGTTCCCCTTATAGGCATCTTAAAATAATTAAAAGCATCTTACCAGAGAGATATTTGCAAACCCATGATTATAACTGTACACTTTATAATAGTTAAATCTTGGAAACAGTCCATATGCCCATTAATGATGGATAAGTAAAATGTGTTTATTAATGCTACTAATCTGCAGTAAAGAAAGATAAACTTGAGTCATTTGTATGTAAATAGTTGTACCTTGAGGTCATAATTTGAAGTGAAATAAATGAGGCACACAAGTTTAAAACAAAAAAAGTGCAGATTTTTATGTTCATTCCAGATTTGTAATTCTGAGACTCTGGTGGTTGAGTCTAGTAATCTATAGGTTAATTTCTGACACCCATGAAAGCTTGAGAAACACTACTTTAGCACAATTTCCACAGTTGCATATAAGTACTATTTGTTCTTTTATGATTCAAATACATAACAAATCACCAATATATAGCAGACAATGCAGTCTATATAATATCCTAATGGTCAAAAATTTTTAAATCATTATATTTTTTAGGCAAAAATGTACCCAACTAAAGTAATCAAGGGTACTAAACCTTGTCACTTAGTTTTGAAAAACTTATCACTTTGTTTTTTTTTAACACAGTCATATATATTTTATGTATCATCTATGGGCACAAAGTACTTTGAGGGAGACAATGTACTCTCTAAAGGTTAAACTATTATCTGATTCTATGGGAAAAACTATCTTAAACCAGATATTAGTGAAACCTAGTTAAGTATCTAACTCTGTCTCACATTTGATTTGGTAGCATTCTATATCAGCAGTAGAAGTGATAACTAAAATAATCACAGTATTGAGAGCTAATATTTACGTAGTGCTTATGAGGATAGCACTACTATAAACACTTCCTAGATATCAAGTAATTTTAATAGTCATAAATTATAAGGTAGGTAGTATTATTATCATAATGAAAACTGAGAGACTCAGGTTAAAAAAACTTAATCCAAGGATACACAGCTAGTAACCCAAAGAACCATAATTTGGCCACATGGGCCTGACTCTAATATTATTCACTATACTATGGTTATTACTTCTCCTTCCTATAATTAGCACATAGATAATTACATGCACCCCTTTAAATATGTCCCTGTAAATTATAGTTATATAGTTGTATGTTTTTATCACCCACCCCATATCTTTAGATACCAAACGCACTCTTGTTTTACTAATTAAGACCTCTTTTTTAATCTTCTATGGTCAAAATTATATATATACATGGCTCTTAATCCTTTTTTAACCATGGGTGTCTATGAAAATCTGATGAAAATCTAGACTCCTTTTATGAAGACCCATATATAACATTTGCATTTAAATTTCAAAGTTCTATGGAACCTAGATAAGAAACTCTGTCATATCTTAATGTAGTTGTCATCAGATGCAGTGTTCAAAAACAGTATTATTGAGATTCTTCAATAGTTAAGCTTCAAACTCATTTAGTCTAGTGAAGTCTAACAAGTACATATAGGATCAATTTATACACCAAATTTGAGGTATATCACATGGTTCGATGGTGGGAGAAAACCAATAAGGTTGGGGTCAAGAAACAGATCACCATGAACAAGTGTTTAAAGGGTATAAATCTTGGGCTTATCAGAATTAGCACTTATAAAATTCACAAATTGAATTTGTGAATTGAATTTGTGGTCTCTAAGCAACTTCAGAGATCTCTAAACAAACAGGAGAAGAGAGAGAGATTTACACAAGATGTATTTTTCATTTTACCTTTATTAACAGGTAAGATGTGGATACTTAAAATATTTATTCCTCTAAACTGGCATTTTCTATTGGACACAGAATTGGAACACTATATAAGAACAGCGTTTAACCTCTCTAAATTTTTTGGAAAGTATGCATTAGGATCAGCAGTGAGAAAATAATGTGAACTACAAGTTGTTACAAGCTAATAAATATCATAAACATAACACAATCCAGAAAAAAATAATGCTGTCTCCCATAACTTTTTTCAGAGAAAATTGTTTAAAAATTGTGTAATAAGTATGTCAAGAAGAACACACATGTTAAAATGTGGTTTATAACATTATCTTCTCTTTAATATGTCTCATTTGGAAAATTAGACAAGTTAAAACATTATAAAAACGGTTGTTTCATATGTAATTTTCTTGATAATATCAGACTACTATGTTAATCTGGGCAATGAAAAGATTAAAAGAATATTAATTAGGAAAAAATCTAACTTTAACCTTTTGGGGTAGAGAGGCAAGGATATTGGGACAGACATCAAAAACCCACCTTAATTTTACTCTTTCTGACTTCACATGCAATTGAACACATGAACTTTAAAGTTTCTACAATAAAATCATTAGCCAATTTTGAGATTTCCCTCTATTTTCTAATAAATTGATCTAACAAATGTCCTTCAGGATTCTGAAATCTTCCAGAGAAATTAAACACTGATTGTTATAGAATAAAATACATTACTTTCGTCTGAAAGATGATTTAGACTATGATTTTTCTAATCTAATTACAAAACTTTCAGTAAAATATGTTAGTTTTCTGATCATGGGTCTTGGATTGAGGAAGGAGGTTGCAAGTAACAGAGAAAAAAAGAATAAAATACACTTTACCCTATATATTGAAAAACAAACCTTCATGGTTATGACCAAACCAAAGTAGCAACTATATGTTCCTTTTTCTACATAGGTCTTTCTGTGATCACTGACTGAATGCATCAAATTGGAAATTCCGTTCTCATTCTTTCCATATTGACCTTAACCCTAACCCTGACCCTGACCCTAACACTAACCCTAACCCTAACCCTAACCCTATTTATCAATGCATTTATGTGCATTTATACATTTATACATTGTTGACCTTTGGTTCTATTCTTTTTTTTGGAAGCTTTAAATTAGAAATTAGCTAGTGTTCCATGATTTCCTGATATATTAGAAAGTCTTCTTCATGTATGATTATTATTGCAGCTACTTTTCCAAATGTAATACACAAGGAAATTTTTCTTTGATCACTTGGTAAAAAATGTTTGGTGGTGATAATTTCTTTATGCCTTTTGTGGAAAATTTGTATTAGATTCTAAAATTGAAACATTCTCATTTTTCATCTTTAACATTAAAGAAAAAAATAAGATTAAATCTGGGACACAAAAGAATGAAAGAATTACCTAGTAAACTAACAAGTAATTATCATTCATTTTACAAAAGTAATAGTACAAGGCTACTTTAAAAATGTAAAATCTGTTTGCTTCTTCTAATAGTTCTCCGTTTCTCAGGTTATATAAGCATAACAAAATATATACAATTTATTCTGAACTAAAAGTTACTGTAGCTCTAAACACTTCTATGTTACTAACTACACAGACAGTAAAACTAACAGGCTGATTAGGCTTAAAAAGTATCTCTGCTTGGAAGATATACTGTGAGATTAAAAAAAACTCTATATACTGAATCAATTTCTTGTCCAGCATACCAAAATTAATACTAACCAACTAATACATATTAAGGAGAAATCTAAGGCTTCCTAGATTAGAAAAATATACAGGTTTTGAAGACTTTTCTTTCAATGTAGTAAAATTTATATATCCTGACATAATAACAGAAACTAAATACCATGATAAATAAGCTTCATTTTAAATCCTAGAAAATTTGCTTATGATAAAACCCTCCAAAGGCATCTAGTCATATGTTATCTCTACAAGTTTAATATTATATTGCTTACACAAAATTCATTTAGAATACAAGGTTGTGACTTACAAATATCTTTGAATCCTTCCCATAAATATGCATGCATGTCATTTATAACAGTAGCCTTGATGAGAACACAACTGTAACAAGTTGGGAGAAATGCTCAAAGGGCTTACATTAAAACAGGATATAGAATGGTGGATAGAAATCACAGAGCAGGTGACATCTTATTCTGATAACCAGGGGATAAAAAGTGTAGGCTATGATACACAGATGCTTGTAGTGCTACTACTTTAGGATACAAAGAGTATGGTATTTGTATCAAGTTATAAAGCATGATGCAAAGGGTCCATTATAAAAAATATTTCACTAGGTCAACTAAATGCAGTTCTATTATAAATCACACATATGCATATGCAACACTGGAAAAATTCTGAATTAGTATCTTTATTCCCTAAGAACCACTTAACCCTTTATCATAGTACTTAAAACATAACAGAAAAAGGGACCTTTGCTGTTTTTACTATACACAAATTTAATTACATCATTCCTTAAAAGTATACTTCACATTGCAGACTGTTATATTTTGATCTCAAATGTCCCCCAGAAGCCTCATATATTCAGGGGTGGAGCTTTGGTGGAAGATGATTGGATCACGGATACACTAAGCTTAGCAGAGAATTGCTTTATTCATGAGTTTATAGTTAAAGGTGCTGTAAGTAAGTGGGTACTGGATGGAAAATGTGAGTCACTAGGGCATTCCTTTGGATGGTGTATTTCCCTCCCTGGCACTTCCCTTATTTCCCTGCTTCTTGGTTATATGTGATAAGCAGCTTTCCTCCACCCTGCTGCTTCTGCCTTGGAGACCTCTGGACTAAATAAAAATAAACCTCTACTGGAAATCTATCGCAGCAAATTGAAGCTAGCAGTACTCACAAGACACTCAGAGGATATGTGCCAGGATCTGCAGATATTCAGAAATGTGGACAAATGAAAAACCTAGGCATAAGAAAGTAATTTGGAGAAGCCTACCAGGTGATATCTAGTATTTGGATATTTAGAGGAAAAGTGGGTTTGGTTCTCAATTGCAGCACTGCATAGAATTCAGTTCCACTGAAAACACTAACTAGGGAAAGTATCGCACTCCTGAGGGAAACAGCTGAGGAAAGAAGTCCAATGCGTAGCAAAGGTCAGGTGGCTGCAATCTACCTCCAAATGAGCACTCAGTTCCCAGTGTCACCTGTCCTGGCTACTTTTCCACTGGACAGTGGAGCTGAGCAACAGTCATGCTCACAGGAGACAGACCTCAGAATTTAGACCACTAAGAAAGGGCTAATTCAGAAAATCAGAATTTAAAAAGTGATTAAATCATGACCAAGGAGCCATACTGAAAAAATGAAATGAAGAGCTTGGTTCTAGTTAGGGACCAGGAAACAGGCAAGGGCATGCAGTATTTGTGACTTGTGTGATCTGGTAAAAGGGAAGAGACAAAAGAGCAGTGCTACAGTGGGCATACTCCTACCATGACCCCCAAGTGGCGTTAAGCTCTGTGTCTATGAATATTCCACCTGCTGCTGTAACTTCCAAACTCTACAGTGCTCAACACTCATGCACAATCCACTGCATGGCATACTAAAGACTGTCCAACAAGGGTCCTACATGAGCTCCTACTCATTGGTTCAGACACTGCTGAGGTCCAAGAAGAATAGCCCTCTCCCACTGAACTACTGGCACCAGTGAATTCCTAGACTACGTAGAGAATAGGTGAGAGGCAGGGACAGAGTTTGGAGCAGGAGTAACAGAGAGGAGGAGCAAGGTTATTGAAAGTTGCATGGCATGCTCTCTGAGAGCTGCAGAGGAATTAATGACAATAGCTCCAGGGATTGACACAGAATGAAGGAGATAAGAGATCCAATAGCCTTCCCCCTTCCAATAATAAATGCAGGACAGGGTACTTGACTAGTACCACTCCACCCACACCAGATTCAAATCAACTGAAAAGGTTGGGCATAGTGGTACATGCATATAATCCCAGCACTTGGGAGGTTGATGCAGGAAGATCACCGAATGTGAGGTTAGCCTGAATTACATAGAAAAACCCTATCTCAAACAATCAAAACAAAAAACTGAAGGTATCTGACAATGGACAGATAGACAAAAACATCAAGCTAGTCAGGGAGCCATGTGCACAAGGAGCTCAGCTGATATTTAACAGAGGGCTGCTTACAGAAAAAGTGATAGGCAGGCTTAGAGTCTCTCTGGAGAGAGTACTTTTGTTCCTTTATGTTTTTGTGTGGTTATATTTTTCTCTTCATTTTTTTTCTTTTGTCATTTAATTGGGTAGGTATATATGAGACGTTAGTAAAAGTGAAATAAAGATAATCAATTAGTGCTTTGATTTAAATAGCATCTTTCATAGTCTTTCTAGGTTAACCCCCATCAAAAATTGTGTGGCATGAGACCAGGGATAGAGGAATGATAGGCAGGTTAGAGCAAGGGCATGGGAAAATTAAAAATAAGATAAACCTCAGAAAATTGGAGTGCAAGGGATAAAGACTTAATTGGAGTACAAAGAACAAAGAACCGATCTGCTGACAAGAATCTAAGTAATAGTGACAACTGCATACCTTCATTTTTGCATATCTTTCTGTCCCTTTCACACACCAAAAGCTGCAATATAGGCCCCTAGATTTAGGTGCTTCCTCACCATCCTACCTTGGAGCCCTCCTCAACTAGTAAAAGTTTTCTGGTGTTATTCTTTCTAACAAACTACACTTTGTTTATTCTCCACTGCTGTCCTGTCAACATCATATGTCCTGTCATATCATCCACAGGAAAAGAGCCCAGAAGGAGAAAACTGGTTAGGTCTTTGGCACCCACTGTGAAGGTCAACTTCTCTAGGAAGGCAAGTGTCTTGGAATAGCCA
>PVJX010033824.1:0-19381 GCA_004027295.1 Dolichotis patagonum | reverse complement strand
GTCTTCAGGGACTTCTGGGAGTCAACAAACCAGAGGGGCCTCAGGCATCTGGCTGGAGCCTCCCAACAGTACTTCCCAAGTGTCTCCTTCTAGGGCCCCAGCTCTCGTGCATGGCTCCCCATGGGCCTGGGTACCCCGGGCAGGTGGAGATCTCTCCTATTCCTCTGTATGCCAGGCTGCATCTCCCACCTGGTATTGTGTGTACCTGGCAGGCGTGAACTCCCTGACACCAGGCTGAGGACTCAAAGCTCACCCCAAGCAGTCCCAGAGATGCAGCATGCCCCCACCTGCTGCTTGGCTGTCCCTGGAGAAGTCTCCTTGGTCCTCCTTGGTGTTATGGCAGCCTGGTTACCACTGGCAAAAGAGGCTCCACATGGGGGGTGGGCAAAGAGAAGTCCTGCCACTGGTGGCACCTTGTGCAGGCTCTCAGGCCCCTTGCAAAGCAGGGCATGACAGATCACAGAGCTGAAGGAGGGACATCCTAGGAGGGACAAGCCATGGGGGCTGCTGAGGACAGACGGTAAGGAGGACCTTGCCCCAGACTCCTGAGTCACAGCATGCTAAGGTTCAGAAAAACTGCACGGCATGGTTGACAGATGCCTCAAAGAGTTTGGCGGTATAAACCAGGTTGGAGGTGAGACTTCCTCCTCTGCCTCACCTGGGATTCCCACCGCAGGGACTTCTGGGTACGCGTGGCAGAGGAACCACAGCCTGGCTTCTAGGTATGGTGAGGCCTCAGGGGTACGGGGCGTGTCTTGCTCTTTCTGGGTTTCCTCTGGCAATCTCCATATCCCCCAGGAAGCCCCAAATGGCTCCACCAGGCTCGGGCATCTCAGGGCTCTATTTTTCAACCAATACCAGATTTTAAGTTCCCTGAGTGTTTTTGTGTCTCTTCCTCTCGTTTTCCTCAATTTATGAGCAGCACTGGCCCAAAGCCGATCTCAGTGTTTATGGACCACACTGGAATCTGTCAGAATCAAGCCTGTGCACTGGCTACAGAGCAGGTAATGATGGAGCCAGTTCCCTTCCTAGGGACTAAGGGGTCCAGCATTCAGCCTGGGAAGCCTTCAGGAAGCACCCCAGCACCCCAGGTCTCCCTCAGCAGCAGAAGGACGAGCTGCAGACAGAAAGCAGCAGGAGACATGCTTCTCCTACCTGGTCACCCTCCCACTGACATGAACATTTCCAGATGTGTCCCCATGAACTACTGTGAGAATTTCTTTGAGCTCAACACCCAAGAGGGAGGAAGGGGGAGATGGCTTTTGTACTTCTGTGAGATCAAAGTTCTGTTACATTGTCTAGACTGGCCTCAATCTCCTCATCCCAAAATGATCCTCCTGCCACATGTGGTGGTACATGCTTGGAATTCCAGCACTTGGGAGGCTGAGGCAGGAGGGTCACCACAAGTTCGAGGCCAGCCTGGGCTACATAGTGAGTTCAGGGCCAGCCTGAACTACAAAGTGAGACCCTATCTCAAAAGCAAACTCTTGTCTCAGCCTCCTGCGTAGCTGGGACCTTAGGTGTGTGTTACCACTGGGCTACTGTGTATCAGTTTGGCTAGGCTGAACTACTAGCCTCAGAATTTGCTTGCTTGAAAGCAGGTTAAAGGAGAGACTCGCAAGGAATGATATACACATGCAAAGGACCTGTATACACAGCGAGGTTCAATGCAGTGTGTTTTGAATAGCCAAAGGCTGGAAATGACTCCTAAATAAGGGATTATTAAAGAGCATGCTGGAATAACTACATGATGGAATGGTATGCAGCCAGAAAAAGAACTGGAAACTCTATGAAGTGATGTAGAAAGATCCCCAAAGTTCATTTAAAAAGAAAGATACAGACACATGTGTTTAAGGTGTTATCTTTTATATAAAAATGGTTAAAATGGAATATATAACTATGTGTGTGTCTACATGTGTATCAGCCCAGCTGGTTCCCAAGGCTTCCTCCAATGACCCGCTCACCCCAAGCCCGGATCTGTGGGCTCTGCAGGGTTTCCATATGCCTGCCCTCCACTCAAAATCTTCCTCCTGTTCTCCATCTTCCCAGCCTATTAGTTCCTGCTCAGGCCGACCGTGGTAAGAGGCCCTCTCTGACCCTCAGGCTTCCACAATGTGCCAGGCACAATGGATTTGGTGGGGGTGGAAAGAGGCACAGCTTCAGCTCTTAAGGGACCTACCACCTGGGGTGAATCTCGATAGAAACAGAGGCCATTTTATGACACAATGAGTGGCTCTAACAGAGGCCTGTGACCTCAGCAAAAAAGCCAAGGAAGGAGCAGAGGGTGTGGGAAGCTATATTTCAAATGGAGGCAAATGGAGCATGGACAAAGGTCCTGTGGCAGGTGGGCACCAACAATCACAGAGCAGCCAGTATATGGAGGATCAAGGACCACAGTGGTGAAGCTGGGAGAGACCGAGTAAGGACCTTGTCTTTAAGTGCACAGGGAGCTGTGAAATCATCTCTAGCTGTGTGCGAGGAAACCTAGGAGTTGATGTTCATTTCCAAAGTTCTCTCCTGTTGACTTAGCAAAATTTTACTGCAAAGTTATTCCGGGCTTTGCAGCCAAGCCATGAAATAGAAGCTGCTGCATACACACTCAAATAATAAGAGAGAAAACCCAATTGCTACACATTTTGGAGGAAGCTCAAAATGTGGTAATAATAATCAAGTGCAATTTCTTGTACAGCTCTATTATGAGAAGGATGGAATTGTTTGGGGGGAGGGTTCCGTTTTACTTAATTGGGGTTCGAAGTAGTGCTCCCACACTGTCAAGCGCTCCTCTGGATCAATTGCTCACAGCTCCTAGGTTGGACAAAATCTGACAGGAGCTACGCTGGGCCCATGCGCTATGTTGTCACCCTGTTGTGGAGAGTGTCAGGATGGTAGGCGTGGACACTAGAGACCTTGTTTGTTTTTTGCTTTGAGACACAGCTGGGCTCGAATTTACAGGGATCGCCCTGTCTCAGCCTCTCCAGTGCTGGCATTACAGATGTGCACCACCAGTGCCAAGGAGACCCGTTTTGCTGGGAGCTCAAGCCAGGGTGATGCTGAGAGCTGCTCTGGGGTGAAGCAGGCAGGACCAGGCGGTGGAATGGAGGTGCAGGATGGGGAGTGTCACGGTGACCCTCAGACATCAGGGCCACACAGACAAAAACTGGGGCATGGGGCAAGCTCAGTGCCACTTTGAGACCCAGTGCCGCTTCCAGCCACTCAGCACATGGCCGCCCTCTCTGCCTCCCCGTCAGCCCCCTATCCCTAGGGCTCGCCTTCGGCCCGCCACCCACTGGGTGCTAAGGGGCAGGGAGGCAGGGGGCGGGGTAGGGGAAGGAGTTCACCGCGCACAGCAGACTCTTGGCCCCCCCGCAGCCCACTCCCCACAGCTCTGCTTCTGACGGGGGTCACAGGACTCTGCATCACCCTAACCTGCAGGTGCGTGTACACACACCTTTGCACAAGCTGGAATGTGATTGGTGGTGATAGTGTATTGGCTACATACCCATCAACTGTCAGCTCACCACGTCTAAATATTATGTCCCGTCACCCAGAGCGGCACATTTTTTTTTAAATTAAAAAAAAGTGGCAATTCTCACAATGTGGCAGGTGGGGGGGAGGCAAATTAAAGAAAATGAATCCTTCTTCTTCCTTTCTTCCAACGGAAGCGTGAAGTACTTTTAATGCCCCAAGAGGTGCAGCTTGGTGCTGGGATAGAAACAGCCTGCTTGGATGGCTGGAGTTTGCCTGACATCAATGAAGCCCAAGAAAGACGGGGCCTCCCCGGGTCATGGCCATGGCTCGTCTGACCTGCCCGAGGCTCTGACAGGGACTCCAAGCTGTCTTCAAGGTGTGTGTGTCCTCGAGGCCAGCAGCAATATTCTAACAGCACTGTGTCAAACCCCAGCATATGACGAGGTGCGACCACGGATGACGGTAGATGGTTAAATGTTAAAAAGGATTACAGTAAAGACACACTGCCATGAAATCCCCTCAAAACACTCCCCTTGGATTTAAACACTCTCCTCTCACCGTTCTTGCTACTTTCTGAGGCAGCTCTGGCGTCCTCTTTCGTGAGTGTCTTAAATTGCGCGGTCCTAGCTGCCTTGATGTCCTGAATGGATTCAAAACGTTTCCCTGTCATGGTGTTTTGATTTTGGGGAAGAGCCCGAAGTTGTGTGATGCCAGATCTGACGAGTAATGTGGGTGAGGATGGACCAATTTTTTTAGCAGCCTGCCCTTCTGTTGGAAGGCACTGGGCAGCTGCATTCACTGTATTTCTGATCACACTTCTTAAGGACACTCATGAAGGGGACTTCCAGGGCTGCTTCAGAGAGAGACAAGCACACAGAGGCAAGGGTTTTCTGAACAGAACCCAAGTTGCACAGGACAAAGTAACAAGAATCAAGAAATGGAACCATGTCAGATGAAGAGGCTTCTGTACAGCAAGAGAAAGAACCAACAAATGAAGAGACAAATTACAGAACAGGGAAAAAACTGCCAGCTGTTTCTTGGATGACTATCATCTAGCATATACAAAGAACACACACACACACAAGTTAGCGCTCCCTCAAATAAAAGACCCAATCAAAAAGAGGGTAACAAAAATGAACACTCACTTTGCAGAAGAGGCACAAGTGGCTGACAGATACACCAAGAAATGTCCAGCCTCACTGGGCATTAGAGTACTGCAAATCAAAACAACACTGAGATTCCATCTTACTTCAGAAAGAACGGCCATCATCAGAAATCAAACGATAAATCCATTGAGGATGTGGGGGAGACGGAGCCCTTCTACACTGTTGGTGAGAATGCAAACTAGCCCAGCCGCTACAGAGATCAGTATCGAGACCCCTCAAGACTCTAGAAGTGTCCAGGTGTGGTGGTGCATGCCTGTAATCCCAACACTTAAGAGGCTGAGGCAGGAGGGTTATTTGAGTTTGAGGCCAGCCTGGGCTATCCAGTGAGTTCAAATTCAGCCTGAACTATATAGTGAGACCCCATCTCAAAGGTCCTTATTCAGTGGCCACCTACGGTGCAGGGACAGCCAGGCTCGCCATGAAAAGTCACAGGGACGTGCTCATGCCCTCGAGCCGGGCAGCTCCAGAGTGGAGGTCACATCCTACTTCTCCCCAAGTCCAGAGTGAAGCAGGCCGGCAGCACCCACCCTGTGCCCTTACTTTTTTGGTGGCAGCCTGTCTCCTGCCGAGACAATGACCTTTCTGGGGGACATGGAATACCTTATTTGGTAGGACCAAGACAGGGAAGCAGGTCTGGGGCAGCCCCAGTAGTGCCCGTGGGCTTCTGGTCTGGTGGGCAACTCCCTCAAGAGCCCATGCCAGCCTCCCAGAGCTCAGAAAAGAGAAACTGAGGCCACTCCAACCCCTACCACTTGGGGGGCATCTTGTCCATCATCTCCAGGAGGCAAACCCACAGGACATGTGTCCTTACTCTGAGCTAAGTGATGGGGGCTCCGGGGGTCACATGTGCTGGAAGAAGGGGACAGGAGCCAGAGGCCCCCAAGGGCCACACGCCACTGCTCCCAGCCCCGCAGTGCAGCGCCTCTGCGGGATGTGGCCCTTTCTCCACTGGGAAGCCAGGAAGCAAACTCGATTTGTTCCTAGTTCATCGCTCAAAATGTCCCAACTCTCTACGGGTCACTCTCATACTGGTGCCCCCTCCCCCCGCCTCCATGGTTGGCCTTCTGGACCTAAACCAAGTCTCCCCTCTCCTCTTGATGACTGCTCACAGATTATCTCCCTGCACAGGAAATTTAAACATTCTTTGAAGCCCACTTCCCCTGCCTGCCTCCCCCCACCCCACCCAGCTGCTGCGTATTCAGGAAATGCAGCCCCGTATCAAGATAACCTGGACTGAGCAGAAAGGGGACCAGCCCTGTGACCCACTGGGCAATGACTTCCCCTCCCTGCACCTCGGACTCTACTTCTATGGAACGAAGAGGGGGGATGTGGTGAGCTCCAAGGAGGTCTCCTGCCTGTGACCTTCAGAGGGTCAGTATGATGAACCTGCCAAGGCCCTGCAACAGAACACCCACAAATCTTGAGCCAGCTGGGTATGGTGGCACAATGCCTGTAATCCCAGCACTCTGGGAGGTGAGTCTGGAGGATCGTGAGTTCGAGCCCAACATGGGCAACTTGGTGAGACTGTCTCAAAATAAAAGGGGCTGGGGAGTAGCTCTGTATGAAGGCCCGGGGTTCATTCTCCAGTACTAGGGAAAGAACAAAAGCAAAACCCAGGACCAGGATATTAGATAGTAGGGTTTCCCACCACTGGTACCCTTCTGGTCCCTGAAGCTCTGGCCTGTGGGCAAAGACGCTGGATGCCCATCTTGTTTGTCCCAGCATCCTTTGGGAGAGGGAGGACAGTGAACCTGGGGTGGGGGTGGTACTGAGGAGACTGAAGCTCAAGCTGTAATGTTGTCTTTGCAAATATGGAATAATGCACGTGACTGCACAGGTGACCCCAGCCATGACGGTCCTGCTCCCTGGATCTAGAAACGGTCTCATCTGTACCCTGCTTCACACTCAGGGATCAGCCAACAGAACTCACCCTGGGGACTCCCGGGTGGAGAACAAGGAATCTACCAGTTGCCTGCCTGCAGGCAAGGCCGGTTATATGCTGCCATAATCAACCCCCGCTCCCAGCTCTGCGTAGCTAGAAGGCAGGCGGGAAAGGCAGCGTGCACCCTCACCCATTAGCAGACTGGGAGCTTTGCTGGTGGGGCTGGAAGGCAGGTGGGGAAGGAGGACTTCAGGACATGCCTAGGAGCTTTGGGAGCACCAAGAAGTCCCTTACTGATTCCACCTCTGTGCCCAGCCTCCTAGCAACCTTCACAAGGCATCATCACACTTAGGGAGCCTGTGACACAGGCAAACGTGAACTGCAGGACTCCTGGGGCCCTCGATATGCCAAGGGGAGGTGGCTCTGCAGGGGCAGCTATTGAGGGGCTGAACGGCTGGGTCTGCTGGCCTCAAGAGATGGTGGCTCTAATCCTCTGGCCCCACTACCTCTACCTGGGATGTGGAGGCCCCTCTGTAGCCACCTTGTGCCACCTGAGCCCTAGGCCAGCCCCAACCTCCCCTCCAGTCTCCCCAGGGGCTTCCGCCACCACCAAGGGCAGAGGGCTCCCCCATGAAATCTACTCTGATGGTCCCATAAGGATATTTTATCCTTTATGCGCTCTTTGGTTACAAGGACTTTCATAACTATGACTCGTTTCTAGACAGTGTTTAGGTTCCCAGCAGCTCTACACACTTCTTAGCTCACGCGCCTACCATCCGGAGCCCTGTGTCTGTGGAAACAGCAGGCCGGTGATAAAAGCTGTTGTCTGATCCCTATCAAACCAGAAGCAATCTGCTACCGATCTAGAGGTAATTAAAAGCCACTTCCTAGGAGGTGAAGTAAAAAGTCTCGCGCAGGCTGCGAGGACGAAGGCAGGTGGACACTGAAGCCCCTTACTCCCTGCCCCGTCACCGCTGAGACTGTGCCCACCAGTCTGGGGTGGCACGGTGAGAGGCTTAGTGTGGCTCCAGCACAGCTCAGTACAAGGTCCAGATGTGGACTGAGGGGCCCAGCCTCAGCTCCAGCCTCCAGTGTCCACATCCTCTGCGGACACTGGAGGGGCCTGCGTTCTGTCTCACATAGGTTATTTTATTTGTTTTTAAGACAGTCTTGCTATGTTGTCCAGGCTGGCCTTGAGCTCATGGGCTCAAGGGATCCCCGTGCATCAGCCTCCTGGTAGCTGGAACTACAGATGCACAGCACCATGATGATTTTTGGAAACACGCAGTTCAAGGAATTTAATAGTGAAGCCAGTATGTGTGCGTGGCGGGGATGGGGTGGGGCGGATCCACAGTTATACTCAATGTCTGCCTCTGTCCCACTTCTCTGCCACTTCTGTCCCATCTTAAGACACCATTCAAAAACATCCCTGAATAAGAGGCCTGGCCTGGAAGTGATCTGCTGTCAGTCACAGTGTCATGATCGCGTGTGGAGAGCTACTTCCAAAAAAGCAGGTGACAGATGGAGAAAATGAGGCCCCAGAGACGAGAGGCTGACAAGTGCTGGCTCTGCGGTCAAGTTCAGCTGTTGCTCCCTAGCCCCAAAGTCAAATCAGTGTGGCCCTCAGACTCCCCTGCCCCTGCTGCAGGAAGGAGGGATGGGCAGAGAAGAAAGAAGGAGACAGGAAGCCCCAGCCTGCGTGGGGTCCAGGAGCCCCGTGCAGGGTGGAACGAAGCAGGGAAGTCGCTGGTGAGCCCCGGGGAGTGAGCCAAATATATGCAGAAGCCATTTCCTCTCTCAAGGAAGATAAACAATAGATTCATAAACAAATTTCACAAAGCTGTCCAGCTATTTAAAGCACCCTGGTACAAACACATCCTTTGCAAGCGTAAAGCTGATCGCCCAGTGATCCACAGCTATCCTGGGGAGAGGGAAGATGGGGAAGGGGCCAGGAAGGAGAGGGAAAAGCCCCTTCTCAATCCTTCCGCTGCCAGGTTTTGGCGGGGGTCAGAGCTGCAGACCCACTCTGAGCCCAGTTCATTCTTCCCTGAAAAAGGAACAGAAATTCCCGCCCAATAGGGCTACTGCAGAAAGGAAGCCAACGTGAACTTCCTGGGAGTATCACAGGCCCGACACCCTCCTCGGCCTTCCTACAAATGCACTGGATAAATCCCACAAGTGTGCACACTGCTGAGCTGCTATAAAGGGAGAGATTCATCAAAGACCCAAAACTCACCAGAAGCAGGGGGCTAGGGAGGGGTTAGCGAGGGGGCTTAGCACCAAAGCTGGCTTTTACCCCAAGACTCTGCGTTGAACCCCGGAGGTTCTGTGTTTCCCAGGCACATCTGCACAGGGGAGATGTCTGGGGAGCCTGGGGACATGTCTCCCTCAACAAAGTGGGGGCTCCAATGGGCTCCATTCTTGGGGACCAAGAAATAAGCACACAGACAAAAGGGGACTGAAAGGAGATTTCATTTTGGGCTGGGGGAAAGTCTTTCCTGAAATTGTGTGATCACATCCTGGACTTCTCACAGGTGTGCAGTCTGAATTACGTTGTGTGTGGCCAGAAAGCCTTAGGTAGAGAACGAATTCTAAGCAATTTGGGGTCAGTAGCCACCCCCATCCCCACCCCACATGCCACTCCCAGAGAGCTAGCAAAACTTAACACAAGTCATTTCTGGGGAAAAAACCCCACCAAAAACCCAACTGCAACACACACCTCAAATGATTCTCAAGAACATAGTTCCAAGGAGAACGAGCAGCTGGATTGGAACAAGGCAGTGAAAGCAACCAGCACCAGAACCTGACCCACAAAGACTCCAGATTCTGTAATCACCAGGCGTGAGATTTATAAAATCTCCAAATAGCGAATTTACTATTTTATAGCAATAAACACCTTCAAAGATGAGCAAGAAATGAGGGACCTGGGAAGTTACCAAGCAGATCTGCAAAATAACAGTAGAACATCTAGAAATGACTAATAAAGGAAATGAAAAAATTCAATGGATGCATTAAGCAGCGCTGAAGACATGGATTGAATGAGCTAAATAGAAAATAGACTGAAGAAATTATTCAGAGCTTGGCACAGAGAGACAGATGAAGGATGTGAAGCAGAGAGAAGAGTGAGCGGCTGGAATGCGAGGCACTGAGGCTCCAGAAGCAGAGAGCAGGGGGAGAAATGAAGGGGGAATTTCCCAAACTGTTGCAGGACAGGAATCTAGCTCCAGGAGTCCCAGAGAAACCCAAGCAGAATCGAGGCAGAAACTTACACCTAGACGCATCGTGATTCTGCAGAACACCAAAAAAACCAATCAGACAGAAGCGCCAGCCCACAGGGACAGGCACCACACTGCCAGCCAACTTCTCAACTCAGGGCCGGAGGCTGGAGACCAATGACCGAGCCTCCAAGACAAGACATCCAGGAAAGCCACCTTGCAGCACCAAGAGCAAAATAAAGACATTTCCAAACCAACAGAAAAACGCAACCTAAACGGGAAGACCCTGAGAATCTGCCATCAACAGAGCTCGCTAAAGGATAATCCCAAAGGATTTATTTCTGGCAGAAGGAAAATGACTTCCCTGCTCATGAAAGAATAATGAGAAAAATACTGATAAGTGGATAAATTTATAGTACAGTGTATCAAATAAGGATGTCTAATTTGTAGGGAAAAATAGGATTGGGTGAGAAGACACGAGAAGACGGTTGAGCTGGGAGTAGTAACAGTAAGTCAGGAGAGGTCACGGGTGGAATTAAACCAGTCCATGGCTCTCGTATTGCCTGGCAGGAAGGGAAAGACACTAGTTCACAGGAGACTGTAAAAGGCCTGTTAAAATAGGCAGGGAGCCACTGAGTGAATAAACATAAAACATGCAGATTCCAGAGATGAAGATGGAAAACAGATTGGGGAGAGGGCACCGCAATCTACAAGGCAGAGCAGAAAAAAATGAAAAGCATACAAAGATGGCAGCAATAAATCCTAACTCATCCACAGGGTACACAAGAAGCCTAAACGTCCACACACCAAGCAGCCTTAAAATACACCAAGCAAACATCTGAGCACTGCTAGGAGCAAGCGGCAAACTCAGCGGGAGATTTTAACACATTTCTCTTAAGAATCAACACGCTCATCAGACACAAGCAGAGAAGGAGACGCAGTGCTGGGATAGATCAGAGGTCCCCGCGCTTTTTGGCACCAGGGTCAGGTTCTGTGAGAGATACTGCTTCCAAACATCGGGGCGGGTTTTGGTTCCGGGACTCGTCCAGAGGACATGCAATTCACAGTTCCCAGTCGGGTCCATGTTCCTATGAGAATCTCACACTGCTGATCTGATGGGAGACAGAGACAGAGGACACTGCCCTGCACCTCTTGCCACCATGCAGTACTGGTCCCTGGCCCCGGAGTTGGGGACCCCCGGTAGAGATGACTTAAACAGCCAAAGAATTAACTTACTTCTGTGATTGTATACAGAAAACTAAATGTGATAAAGAAAACAGTTTTCAAGTCATTAGGGAACATGTAAGAAAGATAAAGTGGAAAGGAGATGAAATATAAGGAATATATAAAAGCAGCATGAGGCCAGGGGTTTAGCTCAGCGGTGTAAGTGTCTGCTTGGCAAACTCGAGGTTGTGAGTTCAATCCCTGGTACAAAAAAAAAAAAAAAAAAAAGCAGCATGGCGCACATTTGAAACATCTCCAAGAAGCTAAACTGTTTTGGTTTTTCAGAGCAGAGCCAGGTGTGGTGTCATGTGCCTGTAATCTCAACATTCTGGGAGGCTGAGACAGGAGGATGATAAGTTCAAATCCCATCTAGGGGAACTGAACAACTTAGTGAGATTTTGTCTCAAAAAAAAAAAAAAAATAGGGCTGGGGAGTAGCTTATTGCAAAGGCCCTGGGTTCAATCCCCAGTACCATAAAAAGTAAATAATTACAGAGACCCAGGGGCTGGGGCGAGGCTCAGTGTTCATGCAACCCTGGGTTCAGTCCCAGCACTGAAAGAAAAAGAGACGGCAAGCCTGTCCTCCTCGCCCATGGCTGTGCCTCCTGGGCCTAGCACAGGGCCTGGCTCAAAGAGGTCCTCGACAGTCCCTTAAGAGTGACCCGAGACTAAAGAATTCTCTACTGAGACGGCACCGGCTGTGTGAGCAGATGGCAGGGCAGACACGGAGCGACAGGAGCACAGGGTGAACGGGAGATTTCATACACAAAAGGCAGCAGTCTCCAAAACACCAGGGACAGAGGCCCAAGGAGGTGACAGAAGACAGCAGGGATCAGCAGACAGGAAGTAGACTGTGTCCCCATGTTTGGAGGTGTTTTCCAACACGAACCTGCCCAGCACTGGTTTAGCAATGGGCCTGGCCGATCGCCCATGGTCCCAGCGTGGGACAGGGGTCTCTCGGGCCCATCCTGGGAGGCCAGCTCGGCCATCAGCAGTCTTTCCAGTACTGTCCTCACCCAGAGATTCTTCCATCCAAACTGCCCCAAGACCTGACCCAGGTCCCAGATGCAGGTGGTGGCGGAGGAGTCACCAGGGCCCCAGCTCCCACTTCTGCCTGACCAGTGGATGTACAGTTCCAAGGTATCCTGCATCCCGGGACACACGAGCGACCACACCAGCACGAGGTTTGTTGGGATGAGATGCCATCGCCTCCTGCAGAGGGAGCAGGCTCACCTGGACAGGGGCAGCGGGTGGCTGAGTGGGGGGCCTGGCTCTAGAGACCTCTCCTGTGGCCGCCGGGTCATGCTGCTGTCATGCTGCTGTCAGGTGGGAAGAGGAGACCTGCGGGGAAAACGAGAAGGAGGGGTCACTTCCTCATCTTGTTTTTGGTTTTGTTTTGTTTGTGATGCTGGGGATCAAACCCAGGGCCACAGCCTCAATCCCCAGCTGTTTGTTTCTAAATTTTACTTTGAGACAAGGTCTCACTGTGTAGTTCAGACTAGCTTCAAAGTCGTGATCCTCCTGCCTCAGCCTCCTGAATATCTGGGGCAAGAGGTAGCATCATCAGACCGAGGTACTTCCTCATCTTTTGCTCACAGCTCGCCATCACCACCCCACACTGGAAGTGGCCAGAAAGCTCAGGGAGTTCCCAAGGCTGCTCACACACCCTCTCACACTGCGAGGAGGACAGGTATTCACTCTGCAAACTGTCCAAAGCCCTGAAACCTACAATGGCGAGGAACTGTGGCCATCTAGATAAATAAAATGCAGTCCCTGACTTCAGAAATGGGAGTGGGGCACGGGGGAGGGTTCCCACATGTTTCTCTGCAACATAATTTGCAAAGTGCTATGATTTCCCAAAATTCACCATTGCCCTTTTTTGGGGGGAGGGGCATGGAAATTGTGGCAACTTATAAAACTAAACAACTTACAACAATTGCAGTGTGTATTTAAATTTAAAAATTATAGTAAAAGACACTGCCATGAGTCTCCCTCAAAATATTTCTCCTTGCTTTGTTCTTTTTTGGGGGGGGTTTACTGGGAATCGAACTCATGACCTCACACATGCCAAGCAGGCACTGTGCCACCACGCTACCTCCCCAGTCCCTTGCTTTATTCTTTTTTGTTTTTCCTTGCTTTATTCTTATCCCACCGTTCTTGCCAGTTCTAGAAGTCCCCTTTCACGTCTTTCCATAAGGGGATCAAAAATCTGCTGTGTCGAGTACCAAGAGACGGAGAGGCAGTGCCCAAAACAGGCCCCAGGTCCACTTTATTCACTGGATCTGGCACCAAGCGAATCCTGGCTCTTCCTAAACATCAACACAACCACGCCAGGCGACCATTTTGGATGGATTCGGGACACCGAGGCAGCCATGAGAGCACGCCCAGGAAAGCGCGCTCCAGAGGGGCTGCCGAAGGCAGAGGAGCCATGGGAAGCAGGAGTGTGCTCCAACCGAGGGGCGGAGCGCTGCGGGGAATCCGTGGCAGCGTGGCTTTCACTGCACTGATTTTTAAACACGTAAACACACGGTATTTTTTGATCACACCTTGCGCAAGTGCCACGGCACAGCGCTTCTCAAACTACTTCTGATGAATGCTTCTTTCTGTCACTTTAATTTCTAAACCACCACAGACGAAGAGGTTTGTGAGAGACCCTAAAAGGGAACTGCTGAAAAGTCAAATGGAAAGACACTCATACAAAGCACGAGCCCACTTGTGAACAATGGGACCAAACGCTGTGCTCTGCTTTCTGTGCTTCCTCGGGGACCGGGGACCAGGAAGCAGCCGGGCGCAGGGCTCCAGGAACACTTCTGCCGCGTGTGGCCTGAGCTGCCTGGGGCTGGCGGGTGGCTGGGCTCAAGCGAGGAACGCCAGGAATAATGATCTTACAGGCTCACCGACAGCCCGCCCTGTTCCACCAGCGCTTCGCTGCTTTCCTGTCAGGGGCCTGGCTCAGGCTGCCTCCCCTAAGCCCTATCAAAATGAACTGGGGGGGTGGGGGCGCTGGCACACCCCGATCATTCCAGCACTCTGGGAAACTGAGGAGGAGGGTCCCAAATTCAGGCTTTGCCTGGAGAATTTAGCAACTTAGTGACACCTTGTCCCCAAAATAAAAAATAAAAAACGGCTGGAACCTAGCTCAGTGTGAAGAACCTGGGTTCAGTTCTCAGTACTAGGAAAAAACAAAGAAACAAACAAGCAAAAAACTGGGATGTTTCCTGTTTTTTCCAAATGGCAAAAAGGTCACTGTATTTATTCTTGTATGGAGTGCTACAAAAATAATTTTTCCCCCCAAAATTGAAAAACGCTTTGTCTGTGGCAGTCAGCTCCAGAAGCCTTTGCCCACCCACAGCCTCACCCAACTGAACGTCTAGGAAAAAAATTGCCCCTTGCCCTAAATGCCCGGCTTTTAAGTAGCTCTTCTCTTCGACTTTAGAAGGAAATAACTCCACACAAGGAAACTTCCCATTTCAAAGGCTTGTTTTGTTTTTCTTTAATGCAATCACACATACACTCTTGCTCCTCTGCTTCAAAAGCCCAATCATCTGCAATTCTGGAGCTTGCTGCTCATGAAATCCTAGCAATAAACACATCAAAAAACATTCCTATAGCAACAGAATGGCTTTGAAGCGCTGTCTGTAATGTTACGAAGATTGTATATCATTATCTCTGGGTGTCGGTGAAGAGAAGCTGATGGGGGAAAACTGTTTATATACAAATAAGTCAATGTGGGCACTGGCAACTGAGCTGTGGACCTCCCTGGGAACCCAGTCACGCTATGGGTAAGAATCACGAATACACTTAGTGCGGCCCTTGGGAGGCTGAGGCAGGAGGATCGCTACAAGATGGAGGCCAGCCTGGAATACACAGTGATTTCAAGACCAGTACAAATCAAAAGCAACCAACCAAACAAACCAACCAAAAGGAACACAGTTTCTAAGAAGAATTCACTCTCTTTAGCCCCAATATGTTAAAAGAAGTCTTCGGCCTCTTGGCAGCACCCAAGTCCTTGGAACCATTAGTCTTTAGTGGGTGCCTATAGGGCTGGATACAAAATTTCTTCCCTCCCCTCCCCTGGTATCCACCCTACCCCCTTTTGAGGCAGTCTTGCTATGTGGTCCAGGCTGGCCTTGAACTTGTGGTGATCTTCTTGCCTCAGCCTCCTAAATGCTGCCCTAAGTGTATTCCTGATTCTTAGCTCCTGAGTGCTGGAATGACAGCTGTGTGCCAACATACCCATGGGTTCTCTGCCAAAGAGGCTCAAGAGAGATTTAGAAAGGTAATTATAATCCCCTTTCCTGCTCAGTGGAGATTACTGACTGGCGCCGAGGGAAAGGAAACGGGCTCATCCCATCACCACGAAGTGGGCAGGCATAGTATGTGTTAGCAGGCACAAGGTGCCAGGCACGTGAGACTCACCCGAGACCGGTGTGTTCCCTGCCTTCAGGGGGCTCACAGTTCAGCAAGGGAAGCCAACACCAACAAGTTAGGAATAACTACAACTGTGACGCCTTGAATAGGCATGGCTACTTCTCCTAACAGCATGCAATGGTAGCCTGGCAGGGTCAGTAATGCTTTCCTAAGGAATTAAGTCTTTGATATGAACCCTAAGAATAAATTAGTGCAGTGAAGTAGGAAGGATAAGGAAGAAAGGGTGCTGTGAGTGCAAAGGGGCCTGTGCAAAAGTCCTGTGGTAGGAGCCTGTGCAAAAGTCCTGTGGTAGGAAGGGGCAAGGCACACTCTAGCTGTGAAAGGAGCCTCTCATCAGGGTCACTCTGGTTTCTACTTTTGCTTTTCTTTTTTAAAGGCAGGATCTGGCTAGATAGTTCAGGCTGACTTTCAACTCACTGTATAGCCTAGGCTGGCCTGGAAATGGCAGTAATTCTCCTACCTCAGGCTCCCAAGTGCTGGGATTACAGGTGTGTGCCACCATGGCCAGCAATCATTCTGATTCCTGACCTGACCCATGCCCCGGGAAAGACAGGTATTAAAGATGTGAGGTTTTTCTAGAAAGCACCCAAGAAGACACCTAAGCAAATCAGGACCAGAAGGTGCATACCTGCTAAATTCTCACTCTTCCAAAACTGGCACTAGACACTTAGAGTAGGAGCCACCTTGCCCTCCCTCCCAGCGTGTTTCAGGATTCTTATCTCATTTCTTTCCACAATAGTGGCAGCTTGGTTGAAATCAGTGTGGCCAGTGGTAACATTAGGCAATGGTAACAAGAGATTGACAAGTGTGGCTTGGAGGCGTGGATGAGCATTGTCACTGAAGTCTCCTGTGGGTGTCACTGAGGGAAGGTCACGTGATTTCATGCCCAGAACACAAGCTCTGCGGCTCAGCATCCTGAGCTGGCCTTCGCTGGCTGCACAGCCTCGCTCTTCTTCCGGAGAACGACGGGGCTTCCTCCCTGGTGTCTCAGGGGGGACCCACGACAACCTAGATCCACACTGAGCACGCTGCCTGGCTCCCATTGGGTCCTGGATAAAGAACGCCAATGCCATCACTCCCACCACTGGGTGGGGACAGCTGTGCCTTTCCTTACACGTAGAAGTCAACAGGTGTCTACAGGAACTGTCCAGCCCACGCAGGGGTCCCAATGACTTGCAGTCTCTCAATCTGTGCCCTTTGGGGTCCCCGGCCCCTGTGCTGAGAACCCAAGCCATTGAAATGCCTCCCCCCGAGGCCTTCCAGATAACCCTTCGCAGGAGCAGGGGCCCCAAGCCCCCAGACTGGGATTCTTGAGTCTGTACCCCAGTTCCACACCAAAGACCATGGAGGAGGTAACAGCTAGCCCATCCCCAGGGCCTGGCTCAGGGTGGGTATGGCACTGGCACTACCCAGGGAGCTCCTGTGGGAGTTAGACAGCCCTGTAGTTATGTCAACTTCACCACTGACATATAAGAGGGAAACTGAGGCCCAGAACGGAGTGGTGGAGCCAGAGTGTGGAGTCCAAAGCCCACGGCCACCCCTCCCATGAGGCTGGAGGTGTTACATTTTCCTTGCTCTATAACTACTGAGAAGATGCCTGGAAGGTAACGTGGCTTTCTAAGGCCTGTGCCACACCCCTGCCAGAGTGAAGGAGGAGAAACGATCAGAGCGGTCTGGGGAAGGAAAAAGGGATACGAAGAAACGAACACTGAAAGATGGCTATGGAGAGGCCAGGTCGCAGAGGAAGGGCTCCCCTCCGCCAGAGGCAGTGGAAATGACAGCAACAGCCCACCAGAGAGTGTGGGTGGGCGTCACCAGGAGTGCAGGGACATAGGAGGTGACCCAGGCCTTTTCACATGGTCAGCGGGACTGAATGAAGTGTGAAGAATTCCCTCCATGCCACCCACAAGAAATTAGAAATTGGCCCTGATTTTGAAAAGGAAAAGGAGTGTAGGGGGAGGAAGGAGGAGGAGGGATGGTTCACTGTGAGACCGGATCTCCTGACCGTCTAAGGGCAGTGCGGAGAGGAATCCCAGACCCCGGGCTCTGGGGCCCCAGTCATTCTCTCCTGGGAGTTCTCCTCCGGGGAGAAGATGGCAGGGCTCTAGCTCTCAAGGAAGACCTGGAGTGTATTATTACTGTTTTTGCAGTCCTGCGAAGAACCCAGGGCCTTCACACTGAGATACCACCTCGGCCCTTTGTATTTGACACAGAGTCTCACTAAGTCACTAAATTGCTCAGGCTGGGCTTGAATTTGGGATCCTCCTGCCTTGGCCTCCCAGAGCGCTGGGGTTCCAGGAGCGCATCACCACACCCAGTCTGGAAGCTTTTCACATGTGAGATGACCTCCATGTTCTCTCCAAACATCTGTCTTCTTCTGATGTCACATCCTGTGCCATCCCACAAAGGCTGAGAAAAGCAGGAACAGTCCTGGCCTGTAGAAAGGGCGGGGGGGTCCTGTCCAAGCTGTCCGGAGACACCGGCAGCCCACTCCCGCCCAGCCCACTCCGTCCGGGGCTCCAAGGATCTTGTTCCAGACCACAGACACGTGGGACTTCCGCGTCAGTGCTGGAGAGGCTCGGGAGGACTCCTCACCGCCGCCGCCCGTGGACGGCCAGCTGCCTCTTGTCCAGCTCAGGCCTCCCACCGCCTTGCTGGCAGCTCCAGCCAGGTGTCCCTCAGACACCTGAGGCTCTCTCTCCCGCTCCAGGCCCTTGGCATGTGCTGGCCGCTCTACTGAGGCACTTTCCCCAGCTCACCCCTGTCTCCCTGTCTTTCAGGCCATAGTTTCAGGGAGATGTTCTCAACCTCCAGCACGAGGGCAGCAGCACGTAGCACAGTGGGGATTAATGACCGATATGAGTCACAAGCAGCCTCCCCTCAGCCCGCCCACTCTGCCCAGGAGTGGCCTGTTGGTCTTTCTCATCCCGGTGTCTGACCTCCTCGCACAGTGGGTCTCAGTGCTGGTGCTGCTTCCGGCGCCCCCCTGGGGGGGGGGTCGGGCTCCCCCCCCAACCTACTGAACAAGAGTGTGACGCTTGGCGGAGAGTCATCCTGGGGGGTGAATGCCAGCTGAAGGCAGAGGCCCTGGCTACGTCCTAGAGCAGGTCTGGGTGGCCTAGGGAGTGACAGTGGGGCCTGGATCGGTCCTGGGCCTGTGCAGGAAAAATGTATCACTTCGAGGTTGTTTTCCACCCTAGAGATTACTTTGTAGAAATTCCAAAAGATGAAAACAAAATTCCCATTGTTAACAAGGAAAACCATTCCTTTCATGAGGTGTCCCCTACAGCTCCCTCCCCTGACACTCTGTCCCCTCACTCTGAGGATCACAAGCGTCGCCTGATATGTTCCCGATGCTCTGAAATATTTGGAGCAGTATCTCTGCTTTTTCATTAAAATCGATCTGGTTCTTACCATGCAGTAAAATTTCACATTAAGGCGCATGAAAACAGGAGAGCTCCAGACCCACTCCAGGCCAGCCCAGGCGGACAGAGAGGGAGCGGCAGTGGCCTTGGGGTGGGGTGGTCACTCATGGGGGACCATCTATGCTGACCTGGCCCTCCCAGGACGAGCCGAGACCAAACTGTCCCTGCCCACCCTCCAAAGGGGAGGGCGAGAGGTATGTGAAAAAAAATCTGACTGCTAATGGAACAGTATGTGAAGCAACACCTTCGGCCTCCCCATGGGGTTCCAGCCCACCAAAGCCTGGCTGGAGGGAGGCCCGGGACCCAGCAGGACCCAGCAGCCTCTCTCCTAACTCAGGGAAGGACAAACGCTACTTAAAGTCTCCTGGTTCCAACTTCGGCTCCCGCAGGGCCGCCCTGGAAGTGGTCAAGAGCAAGGAGCTCCCCTCCCTCCCTCTAGGTTGTCCATAACCCAAACATCAAACATGGAGCTGGCACGGAGGCGGAGTAACCGCAACCCCTGTGCATAGCAGAGAGGAATGGGAAACAGTGTCGCCGGTGTGGGGAACATCTTGGGGGTCCTCAAATGTTA
>PVJX010033823.1:0-19391 GCA_004027295.1 Dolichotis patagonum | reverse complement strand
TCTACAAAAAAATTTGACAGGCCATCAATGTGTTTCTCTGATTCCTACGTTGTTTTCAGTCCTCCTCAATGTCAAACACTCTCTGAAAGCCACTGATTATGTTAGTTGGGACTGTATTTGACAAGACATTTCTTCTATGATAAAATTAAACTCATGGGGGTTGATCTTTGAAATTAACGTAGTTTTTTTAAGCAATGGATCTACTTCTTGCATTCAAATGTTTGAAGAACTGTAAATTCTGTGTAGATCAATTAAATTTTTAAAACATTGTGAGTCTTAAAGACTGGAATAAAGAGAAATTAGTAACTGCAAAATGAATAAATTATATCCGCTTCACATTAAAGTATACTATTCTTCCATTTTTAGAAGTCTGGTACAATTATGGACAACATAATGAATAGAATGCATATATATAAGTTTACATATAGACCAAGTTTAGAGAAGAAACTGGGTATTTTTTTATTCCTCAAAATTAGTTGACTATATGATAAGAAATGGTACTCTCCACAAATGTCATATGCATACACATGTACATTCATATATGAAAATACACACATATATAAAACACATGCTATGAATTATACATTGTGAATTAATGGAAATATTGCGTATTGTGAGTAACAGATATGGAAAGGTCGAGATGGTACATCCTTAAAAATCATTGTTTCATACAGCTTCAGGTGGTTTTATGTCTTATTTTCAGTCAGATACTTACAGGTTTTCATTCCTCCACTTTTTAGATAAACAAATGATTAGGGAATATGTATTTTTCTTTGGCAAATAGAAATTGTCAGAGCTGAGAAATAAACCCAAGTACTTTGTATCAGATCCAAGTTTCTTTCCGTCACAACCAAATAATGTGTGCAGGTTTTTTGGCACATAAGAGCTCAATAAATGTCAGCTAGCATTATCAGAATTAGCTTTTGTAAGTTGAAAAACTCCTACAGCTCAATGAATTATTTCATATCTCATGGGAAAGAGGACATTTTTATTTTTTAAAGTATGTTGAGATAATTTATTCATATGCACAGCAGTAGCTTTTAGCATAATCATATTGATAATTTCCAACATAATGCTTAGAAAATCAAATCTGGAAAATTATCATTAGTTTGGGCTAAGTAATTGTGTAGGTTTATGAGAGAAGAATGACACATCATTGATAATGTCTTCAAATAAGTGTTAATTTTTGAAATTATTTTGTATGAAATTATTTTGTCCTTTGGGTAATAAACAGTAAATAATCGTTCAAGGCTGTGTGTGTGTGTGTGTGTATAATACTATATATTTATACATACATTAATATTCATATATAGTCATGTATATATAAATTTAGAAAAAACTTGTATAAATATTGTAATACTAAATTTATTGGTATATCATGAGATAAACACAAAGTAGCTTTGTCTTCTACAGTTACAAGAGGTACTCAAAATGGTGACCATTGGTTTATAGACATTTATTTATACAAAGAAATGCAACTTGGGTAACCTTGTTCACTGAGATTGTTGCACATTCATTTTGAATTTCTTCTCTAAGATCCAGAAAGTAGTGTGTTTTCTGAGATATATGGTGTCATCTAGGGTCTTCCATATGAGAGTAACAACATGTGCTGAAAAAAATCATACTATTTTTATTTTCTTAAAGTATGTACACATTTTGGCCCTCTCTCTCTTTCTCTGTGTGCGTATCTATGTATGTGTGAAATGTGATGGTTAGGATTAGTTGTCAAACTGACTAGCTTGAGAGTCACCCAGGTGATTAGTAAAACATACTTCTGGGGATTCCTATGTGAGTCATAGATGCATGACCTCAGGGTCCATGTTTTGTTTCTGTGTTGCTGGGCTCTTCCTCTCTGTCATAATTGCCCTGCTCTGCTTTCTACCTGACACAAACTTAGCAGCGTTATACTGTCACATCCTTCTGACCTGATCTTTCTATCATAAAATCCAGTGTACAATAGAATGAACCTTAGAATCATAAGCCAGGTTAAATTCCTCCTCTTAACTTTTGGATTTGGGTATTGTGTCCCAGAGACCAAAAAACTGAGGAGCACATTAAATTAGCATAAAAGATGATTACATATGTAATATTTCCAAATACATTTAAATTTGTTTCTTTATGCTGTTTTATTCTGATTAAAGCTGTTGAGCCTCTCAATTATCATATTTTGCATAGTATCCTCTTGAATTTTGAATATATATGAATATATGAATACCCTGGGATAAAACAACTAAATGCAGTGGTCAGTCACCAGATAAACAATAATTCATGATCTTTCAAACCAGAATGGAAAAGGTTTGCAACAAACCTTTTGTATTGTATTGATATTAGGAAAAAGCTAGGCACAAACTAATGGCTTTTCTGAGCTTGCCCTAAACACTGGAAATTAAGGCTCACATGAATTCCATATACTTCAATATCTGGTTTTTTTATTTTTAAATTTTTTACGTCTTTTTGAGACAGGGTTTCACCATGTAGTTTAGACTGACCTTGAACTCACTTTGTAGCCCATGCTATTCTCAAACTCATAGCAATTCTCTTCCTCAGCCTCCTGAGTGCTAGGATTACAGGTATGTGCCACCACACCTAGCTTTCCAATACCTTAGTATGCGCAAACATCAGTGTTAAAGAATATAGTGAAAACAGTAATGTAAAACTGTAAATTTGTTGTTTTGTATCAGAAATACAAAGTGTGGGTACAAAAACAAAAGCAGAGAGAATGGCCCCCGAGATCCAGCCACGGCCATAGTGGAACCCAGGAGCCTGCACAAAGAAGCAATTTGCCGGCCCTCTTGGTAAGCGCCTTCCTCTGGCATGAGCCAGCAGGGGACCTAGTAGTGTCTCTTGAGCCTACTGGTGCACAGGCTTGGAATCAAACATCCCAACCCCCTCCCCATTAGCAACTGGAGACCGAGGTCTGAGCATCTTTTGGCAGGATGACTGTATGCAACATAGCAAATATGAGGGGTCTCCTCTATCTTCTCTTTGAAAGCAAGTGTTGTTTTCAGTTTTGTTTAATTATGATTAATTGCTTTACTCTATTCAATATTCTCTTTCGATTGATTTTATAATGTTCTGTCTTTGACTTGATTTTGCTATACTTAATTGACTAGACAACTATTGTGAAGATAATGAGATATTCTATGGTACCTATTACTGTTATCTCGAGGTAACCTGCTGTGAAGTTCTGTACCAAATTCACTGCACTGTCTCAATTGGCTGTGTTCTGTCTTGTTCTGTTGTATTTCTACTACTTTCAAAATAAAAAAAATACAAAGTGCATTTAATATTCAAAATCAATTATTTCATAATATTAATAGTTTAAAATTCAAAAAGGAGTACCTTATTAGGTCACTGCACAGAAAATGCATTTGATACAATTTATAACTCATTATAATAACATCTGGCAGCAAACTGAGACTAGAAAATATTTCTGCCATTTGAAAAAGGAAATTTATGAGGAACATAAAGCTAAAAGAAAGTTTGTTTGTCCTTTAAAATCAAAAACAAAAACTGATGATTAGTCTCACTGTTTTTATCCAACATTATACCAGAGGACTAGCCAATAAAACAAAAACAAAAACAAAAGATAGATACACATTCCAAAAAAAGAGGACAACAGAATTGTTTATATGGATGACATGATGGTCTATATTGTCTAAATAATATGTAACAAGTCAAAAACTAAAATTGATATTATGAAATTTGTAAGAAGTTCAATTTAAAAATTTATGTATTTCTGTGTAGTAATGACAATAAATTTTAGATTGAAACCAAAAGTACTCTCTTCATTAGCAAAATAAATATAATAGAATACAGAAGAGTAAAATATAAAGCTAACAAAATTTGCATAAAATTCTGAAAATTAATACAGTTTCTGGGAGAAATTATAAAATGCCTAAGCAGAGAAATACTCAATGTTTATAGACTAGAAGACTCAGTATTGTTAAGATGCAGATTCTCTATAAATTTGATTGCACTTCATTAATTTATCTATAGTTTCAACAACATTCTATGCTTTTTTCAGTTTATTTTTATTTTATTTTTGAGGTTAAGAATTGACAAAAGTATTCTAAAAGGCAAGTTATCTAATATAGGCAGCATAAGTTTCAAAAATAGTAGCAACAGAGTTCTTCCACATTTCAGATTATAAAGTTAAAGTAACCCAGGAGGCACAGCGCTGAAGTTAGACAGAAAAGGCCATACACTGAAAAAGAATATAGATTCTAAGTATCCATGGTCAGTTGTTTGTCATTATTGCTGATAAGGTAATTCAGTGTGAGAAAATTAGTCTAATTGATCCTTAGTCTGAATTCAAACTATTGGTCTTTGTTTCCATATCCAGACTAATGTTCCACAGCAATGCAAAAGAATTTAAGGATTTGTAGATTAAGAAAACTTTCATATTCTTCTACACTCTGAGATTTGATTTCCTCACATTTTTGAGTCATATACTTCTCAGTTCACTCTCTCACTTTCTGTCATAAGATATTGTGGATATTGTGGCTGAAGAATTAAACTTCCTCCCTTGTTAAAATTCTTAATTTTTTGTTTTCTTCATAATTCAAGTGAATTTTGAATGAAAGAAGGGGAGAAAAAGTACCTCTAATACACTGATTTATTTATATTCCTGATCTGCCTTGTTTCTTTAGTTGACACTATAAACCAATATTTAGCCAATCTAGAGTTAAATATTTTTATCCACACAATGAAATAATTATCAGAGTATTGATACTAACTGGAAATAATCTATCCTGAACTTATCCAAATCACCACACAGCTATCTCCAGTTTTTCTTTGAAGTAATTACTATAATAGGCATTTATGCTATGCCAGACAATGTTTTATGGATTTAATTGAAATTAACTCTTAGAATCTTTGATATAAGGAATATATTTATCCTAGATACATTGATAAAAATGAAAGAAAACTGAGATAAAGAGAGCTTAATAATGTGCTTAAAATTTGTAAATAATGATGCTTTCTAACTTGACCTTATACAGTTCGACTTCAGTACCTGCATCATTTTTAAAGTTATTTATGCAGAGAATGAACAGAAATGAGAATGAGATAAAAGGATCTTTGCTGGTGTACATATAAATGCAGAGAATTTATTTTTCAATATTTCTTTTTTTCTTTTCATAGTATTTATATATAAGTAAAAAAAATAGTATTTGCATAAAATTTTGGGAGAAAAAGCAAAACAATAGAATTTGAGTAAATTATAATTGCATTTTATTTCTACTTCTTTCTCTTTAGAATATTGGAATGTATTAAGAAGACAATGAACTTGAATGGGCCACTGAATTGTTCCAAAACACAAGCTAATATCCAGCCCATATATTTACTGATGATAATACAACTTGTCAATTCTCCAGTTAATTTGATTTTCTTGGTCGGGTAGATGAGAAGTGTTGACATTCCCAGAAGAACTCTCTTTTCTTTTCCCTTCTCCTTTCCTCCCAAAATTCTTCCCTACCAACTTTCCTTCCTCACATCCTTCCTTCCTTTGTATTCTTTCTTCCTTTTTCTCTTCCACCTCCCTCCTTCTCTTCCTTCTGTAAGCACTGAGTTTTCAGTAAATATTGAAAATAAATTCCAAAACTAGGAATACTCAATTCTAATAGTATGGTGACCAGAGATGAAAGAATTAACAATAATGTTTGATTCTATAATTAGGAAGTAGAATATTTTCTAAAAAGAAAAGGTCAGACACTTGAGAGAGTAAAACAAGTCTGAAGATCAATGGAGCCTTATCTCAGCAATTAAAATCTAAGCACCCAAAACTAAATGATGGGAAGAAAACTGCCCTTTTGTAGATTTCTGTAAAGTCTCTGGATTTGAACAAATTAAATTCAGTAAATAATTTAAAAGAAGTTATATATTCCTTAATACACAGTTGTAATGGGTGAATAAACTTTATAGCTTATTTTGCAAAAGGCTTTACATAATTTAAAAAAGTAACTTAATCTTTCTGCGACTCAGTTGTGTCACCCGTAATTGTTTTCAATGAAACTGCTCACAGTTTGTTGAGAGGATGAAATGAGACAGAGCTTGAAAGAAAGGAGAGTTCCAAGCCCGTGGCAGGAATATGTAATAGCTTATCTCTTGCTCCATTTTTTAAAACTGATCAGTCTTTTATCTAACTTCAGGGCCCATCATCTTGTACAACAGTCAGTAACTTTTCTTAAACTACTGTGTCTACAAGGCTTGGCACAACGGTAACACCCTAGAGGCTGACAACACTTGTCCTATTTCTTCATGATCCATTTGCTCGTGTTGTGCTAACAAATTGTTATCAAAATTCCTCTCAAAGGGAAGAGAAAAGAGTTGTGCAATAATAAATTGAGACAGAGAAGCTTTAAGACCCAGGGATAGGAAATCAAACCTGCATCTTTCACTGCTCACAGTGCCATGTGTGATTCTGCAGACAGGAGGCCTTAATTCATGTTGTGTCACTTAGCAAGGCTCAGTCTTCAGGATGGCCTGTTTTTCTATATTTACTTACATCCCTTCTCCATCACAGCCTCTTCTCTCTTTATCAGTTCTTCCATATACTATCTGTGATGCTCATCATGATCACCTTATATCTCATGATCTCCCCTTTGTGCTATTACTTTATAATACTTTTGTTCTATAAGGTAATTGTTACATGAAGAATGAATCCAAGTTATTGGTTCATGTAGACTGACTGAGGTGTAGGTCAGTGGTATATGTTAGTAATGATATCTGCTTCTTGTTCCTCTGTACTGTTGACAGATTATAAATTCCACAAAAGCAGAAATATTATATCTGTATCTGCATATATTTTTATATTAGTATCTGCCTTTCACCTAATGTCTTCTAGTATTAATAGTTTACATTTTATTTTTTACCTTTGGATAATAGTATACTGGGATATAAACATGATTAAGCAGAAAGCAGCATAAGGGATCACATATTTGTTCAAAAGAGTGTATAAATGTGTCTCTGCGCCCCATTTACACTGTGTGTTCATAAAATCTCAGTAAATCTCATTAGTGATCTATCAGGTGTTAACCTCTGCTTGTCTTCAGTGAACTTACTATCTGAAATCAGTTGTTTCTAAAATCAGGTCTAAGCTGTTGTATTTAGCACAATCTCTCAGGTCTTTTACAATATGTTAAAATTTCAAAAAAAAATTTGCAAAATGCAAATCATTTATTGGATGTGTTCTGCCCCCAAAGCAATCCAGGAGTTTTATACAAATTTAACACAATGTAAACTTTTCAAAGTAAGACAAAGTTATCTATGATGTTATGGCTGGTGTACAGAGGTCCCCTCAAAGTCTCATTCAGTCATAGGTGGGGCTTTTTAAGAGGTGGCTGGATTTAGAATGTGTGATTCTGGAAGTAAAGGTGTGTGATTACAAAAATAGTCTGCTGATTCATTTCACATAGTTCCGACCATGGTTTATAGGAAAGTCCACTTTAGGTGTGAGTATTACCCATCCTGAGGACAAGTAGTCTTGATAGAAGGGACAGAAAGAGAATCATTATTTTTCACTTGTAGCTCACTGCCTTTGTTGATTCTGCCTTCTCTCTGATGCCCCTCTGTATGTACCACCCTTGTTTGGAGTCAGCAAACTATGAACCAAAACCTCTACAAACAGTGAGCCAAATAAACCTTTCCTCCTTTAATTTTGGGTGTTGATACTTTGTCTCAGCAATGGGAAAAGCAACTAAGACAAATGGCCACTGTAAACCATACTGTTATATATAAGAATATGACTATTTTGTTTTCAGTCTTTGACAAAAATATTGACAATTAGGTCATATGATGGTGTTCACATTCACTGAATTTTATTTCTCCCTTAATATTTTTTGCTAGGCAAATTGAAATTATAACTCTTTAATGATCAATTTCATTAGCAAAAGTAAAGAACATATTTATTAAGAAAAATCTTAGACACTCAAATTAATTAGGTCTAATAAATAAATTAGGTCTAATAGACTAAAAGAGACATAATTCTCTGTATTTTAGGAACTGACACATTAAAGGGAAAAGCAGGTAATAAAATAATCAATATAATTTAGCATAGTTGCACAAACTTGTGATTCTAGCATTCTGGGCAGCTAACACAGGAGGATACAGGTTCAAGCCCAGCCTGGGAAACTTAATGAATGACTAAGTATTAACTTTCTAAGAAAGTAAGTCAATATATCATATTAGTAGATTACTTAGTATGTTGGAGAGTGGTAAGCAGTATGAAATAGTGGAGGAGAGTAATAAGTATAAGGAATATTTCTTAAAGAATGCAGTGACAGAATGTTCAAGGAAGTGTTTGTGGGTAAAAAGAAATAACATCAACGCCTTATCTGGGCAAAGATTGAGAAAAATGGATATATGGAGTTCCAACAGTGTTCCAAGTTAAGAGAACAGCTACAGTACAAGCTTAGTCTCTGAGTAATACCAAAAAATAAATTCACAAAGCCAGAAGCCTGGATACATGAGAAATACAGGAATTATAAGAGTAGTAGAAACAAGGGATGAGTATATGGTGACTCTATCAAATTGTTCTAAACATATGGATGAATCTCGGATTTCTCACAAAAGCCGATTTTTCATGCAGAAATAGTTAACTCGTGGAACATATCATTCACATTCTGTGCGATTTGTTGATGAAAATATGATAGAATTCAGAGTTAAGGTTGGTTGTGGTGGTGCATGCCTGTAATCTCAGCACTTGGGAGGCCGAGGCAGAAAGATCACTGCAAGTCAGAGGCCAGTCTGGTCTACATAGTTCAAGGTCAGTTTGGGCTATGTAGGAAGACCTTGTCTCAGAAAAAAAATCAAAGTTAACATTTCATTGACATAAATATGCCTTTAATGAGTAAAACCGAATCCTTACATCTGATGTTTTTGTCCAGTTGAGATAGAAACTGTGATATTCTTAGTATTTAGTAACTTGAGAGCGCTCAAAACTAGAAGTAGTAGTAAAACATGGACTTAATATACTATCTAGGCTCCGTTAATACTAGAAGGCTTTTTTTGTACACATGTCTTATTTTCAATAACATATCACCAATTTATTTTATCCAGTGGTGAAGGAAATCCTTGGATGACAGTGAAAATTTTGGTAAAAAGTGACTGACATTTGTACCAGTGTCCTAAGCAATACTGATAGGTAATCTTCACGTTAAAAATCACTTGTAGACTACCCAGAATGTTACAGTTTCCTGCTATTCAGTATGCTCATTTGTGTATTTTTCCTGAAATCATACAAAAGTGTTTTTTCAGTGCCTTGAAATTTTGTCCTATTCCTTATAGACACCTTTCCCTTGAAAGAAGTATACAGGGTGAAAAATAAATATATTCTATGCCCAGCATAGTATATGTAATTTTTTCATTATTCTGTAATTGTCTGCGACAAACTGTCACAGACAATTAGTTTGCAAAATTCTGTTTAATATGGAATCAAAACTTTTAGCCAGTCTATGCACTGAAGTGGTATAGAAATTGTTATTCAGATGTACACATTTTTAATTAACTTAATAGGTCCTTTCTTGTCATATATTTCTAATAATTCACACATTGTAATTCTGTTGTACTTCTTGTGAAATTCATGTGGCCACTAAAAATGGCTTTATTCTAAATGAAATACGTCTTTTCAGTGATTTTTAGTCATGAACAGAGCAAAACCTTTCTTCTTGTTTCCATGTGACCTTCATATTTTATACACTGGGTCTCAGTGTTTTTTTTTCCATCTGTGATGTAAAGTATCTTATAATACATATAAAGGATAGTAATTACTCTGTCATATTGTATCCCTTTGAAATTATATATTACCCAGAAAAAGGTTCATGCGAAAGTGAAAAGTTTCACAATATCTCATTTTGTGTTTTATCCCACAATAATTTGGCATTTGTACCAGTGTCCTAACACCAATAGCTAAATCACCTACACAACATCCAGAATGTAAGTTTCATTCCAACCGATGTGTTGATGTGTTTAACTTCATTACAGATTTATGAAAAACATCAGTGTTCTATCAGAAACGAAATCAAACCAGGAGTTTAGCTCAGTGGCATAAGCACCTGCTGGAAAGTATGAGGTTATCATTTCCATCCCAGGTACCAAAAAATAAAAAAAAAAAAAGATAAAATAAACAGAAAAAGAGACAAAATCAAATGCAAGCAAACAAGAAAGATCCTTTGCCTGGGTTTCCTAACAGAAAAGATACAGTTTCCTAACAGAACAGGAAGTAAGGATTAGAGGCTGAAAAAGCAAGAGATAGCCAGTAAAATCTGATTTCAAATGTTTCTCTTCCTCCCTTCAGTCTTTTTTGCAATGACTAAAATTCATTGTAAACTTCAAAGCCAGTTCAATTGTCATTATTCTATGCTTAGCAAAAAGAATAAAAAACTAACATGTATGTATTCCCATAGTGATTGATAATTCTTTTTCATAGCACTAAATTCTACATGGCCTTTCCCCCTCCATCTCTAGAGAAAGACAAATAAATGTTTTAGTGGTATTTGTGTGTTTGTTTGTTTGTTATGTTTGTTATGTTTGTTATGTTGTTTGTTATGTTTTGGATTAGTTTTTTGAGACAGGGTCTCATTATGTCCAGGTTAGCCTTGAATTCACTGTGTAGACCAGACTAAACTTGCGGAAATTCTCCTGCCGCAGCCTTCCAAATGCTGAGATTACAGGCATGTACAACCATGCCAGGCTTGACAAACCAGTTTTTGAAAACACTATAGCTAATAGGTAGTAGAATAGGAATGAGATGCTAGCTCTTTAAATCCTGATCTAGAGCTCTATCCAATGTATTATATAAAACTGTCTCATAAGTATCTCTGTAATCCAGGAAATACTATATTTCTATCACTGTTTGATATGAGAGTTTGTTCATCTCTTTATGGCTGATCTGTCCAAGATCCTCTCAGTTTTAGTATACTGAAAGATGGTGATGTGCTTATTAATGTATTTTGTGAAAACCTTAAAAATATTAAGGTTTCCGGCAATAAAGCTAGTCTAAATGATGTGTGCAGAAATATGAGGAAAGCCCAAGTAGAGAAAAGAACTGAAAGAGGAAGATGGGGTGGTGTGAAAAAAGTTGTAACTATAGAATCAATACCAATGTCAGTATATCTGTTGAAGGAAACACATTTGAAGTTAAGCATAGGTTCCATATTGCTACCTATGTTGAAAATGCTGAGTAGGTAAGGAAAGATTTTGATAAATTCATACGGTAAGTAGCACTTGTCATACAGTTGGAAATATTACTGGATGGAATTAGTTTCCTAATCATATCAATGGAAATAAGGTAAACATATTTGTCAGAGAGGGCAATGTTTATAAATAACTCACAAATGACTGAAACAAATGGCTACTTCCAATCAAAATCTGAACATCACTCTAAACAGCATCTTGCTTACCAGTAGCTTGTGTTTCCCATTCTCTCCAATTCAAGTTGCTTGCATTTTCCTGTCTACTCATAATATGAATCTCAGAATTTAGCTCCTTCACAGTTGTGACTGAATTCAGTCTGTTTCATATCATTTCCCTCACTTGTATATCTTCATTAGATTTTAAAGTCTTTGATTGACATTTCTACTTAGTTTAAAAGTTCTCAGAGGGTAAGGCAGTTGCTTAATTCTTCTCACATGGCACAATTAACTCCTAAGAGCTGGCTGAAAATCTAGCCCTCTGCCATGAGTTCTAAACAATGAAAAACTTTAGAGGAGTATCATCTTTGAATGTACTTCAGAGTTTACTTTGAATTGATAGTGTTTATCCTTTGTATTTGAAGAAATAAACAGAATAATCTTTAAATATTAACAATTCCATTGTGTTTTTGATACTTTTTGGCAACTAATCACAATTTCTTAACACGACTGTACCCATGACATGCAAATATTTCACAAGAACTCAAATACAGCTCTCTCAACTTCTTAATCACTTAATGAACCCTATGTATAAAGCCAGAAAATAGATTAAATAGTAAAATATCTATTCAGAGATAGGGTAGAAGATAAGGTAGTTTAGCAAACAATATGGTAGCATGCTTTTACTGGATTAAGTTGTGAGCTGCTAATTGAAAAATGGTATATTAGTCCTTCATATAATGATATCATATCATATACTGTAAAACATACAAAATTGTGAATTTCATATTCAATTCAGCCAAAATCAAATGACCAAAACAAGCTAGCTCTATTACTTTGCATCTCTAAGATACATTACATTTTGTTTTTATAGTACTAAATTGGTTTGGTTTTATACTACCAAATATTGATGTAAAATATTTTTGTAAAATCAAAGAGTTTTTCACTGAAAGATGCTTAAAAATTCTTGAAAACACAGAATAAGATCTTATCTTTCCAAGCAAATTAAATGTGTTGTTCAGATAACAGAATTTTAAAAAAAATCAGCTCATACACTGGACTAGTACCTAACAGTTTTTCAAAATATCCGTGTACCTTTTTGTCAGCAAAAGCACTTAACTCATCATCTGCTTTTCTCATCATGTGGAGAGGAGAGAAACTAAGACATTGAATGGACAATTAGCCTTCCTCAAATTATATGTATACATAGCCAGTTAGCTGTAGGTAACAGGAATATAATCCAAAGTTCTTGCTTCCTAGATAAGCGTTCTAGCACTGTATGCTACGAGTTTGAATGTAATGGAGTATTTTTTAGGGTAGAATGAACATTACATAAAATCAAATTTCTTTCTCAAAGTATTAGAGTTTTCAAAATATTGGTGGATAAATATATTCTCAGACAATGTTAGAGATGTAATTCTACATTGTACATAGGGGCACAGTTTTTGTCTCAAGTAGAATTAATAAAACATTCCTGACCATTTCAGCACTATCTGTCTTACTACAGGAAATACCAAAGAATTATGGAAAAAGTGAAAATTTCCAGAGCATCGATGCATCCTTCAAGTGGAAAAGAATTCTAGAGGCCATGATTGAATAAATGGACAATGGCATGCATAAATTTGTTTTATTTCTTTAAGGAAGCAAGAGATATGGGTTAATGATAGAAAAGTCTTAGGAATCACATTTTCTGGAAAATTGGATGTGGTTTTTAGAAATAGAAGCACACTATTCAAATGATCTATGTATCAGAACATAATTTTTGATGTTAAGAGTTCCTCCTTTGATTCTTCCTCCTTGCCCCTTCGGCATTAAGAGGTGTTTAAAAGCGGAGAATTGAAAACAAAGGGCAAGATGCTTAGTAATCTGCTCCATGTATCAAGCTAACAGTGGACTGTCAGAGCCACATGTTTCCTCACAAATGGTTCACTAAGAAGAGGAGACAGCAAAGACCTAGAAAAAACAGAACTTTGGAACTTAGACCTAAATTATTCCAAAGAAGAAAATATAAATATATTTACATGGCCAGCTCAGCTTCCCCTATTCGCATCACCAATTAACATTTTTCCTCCTTCCTAGGAATTTTTACCATTGTTTGTTAAATGGTGTGCAAATGCTTTTTAAACTATGTTTTCACTTTGTATCATTATTATGTGTGATTAATCCTGCATTCTCTGGAAAATCATTAGCTTTTCTGTTTTCATTAAACCAAGAGATGTCTGGAAATCTTTGTGCAATGTACATGCATTGCAAATTGACAAGAACTTTTGTGAATGAAGCAAAGTATGAAAAAGCCATATTGAAAAGTCTGTAGGTCAGTGGGTGAGAAGATTATAGTTCTTTCCCCTGTAACTGGAAGTACAGAAGTGCTTCCATGTGATACAGGAATGTTAGGAAGATCAGGGCACATAAAGTACTTCACAACACAATGGACTGAAAAGAGATTTTGATTTGATAATAAGGACAGGACTGTTAGTAGTCTTTGTCACATAATTTTCCATGTAAAGATACTAGACAACAGGCTGTGATATTAGATAGAGACAGATAAACAGATAGGTAGACACAAGTGGAGAGAGATTATTAAATATCTATACAAGACCTATACAAATAGGTTTTCAGATAAAAAGGAATAAACTTCCTTCCTCTAGATTTACAGCTTATGACTTGTAAGGATCTTTTAGTAGACACTAAGATTGGTGGATATGGTAGAGACTGGTGACCAAAACAATTCCATAATTCCATACAAAATTAGATGGAGCCAACAAGGTAGATACCACAACACAAGCACTTATTTTAACTCCTATAGAAGAATGCTCTTTATGCACTTTACCGTCATAGCATGTAGTGTAAACCTGAAGTCTCACTTGTGAAGGAAAGAGTCTTTACCTCTGGCATACTGAATAGCTGGGGGCAAAGAGAACATATTTCAGACCCAAAGGAAGAAAGGGAGACAATTTAAGCTCCATGTACCCAATTTCTTCTCTCAGTTGAGAAACTGAGAGACCTCAGTTTCCCCTATAATGAAATTGGTTTAAATTCTCCTTCAGAATCACTTTCCTACTTCTGACCATAGGGCTAATACTATCTGAACTTCTTTCTTGAATTTGATGTCATTTTTTATGCAGTGCTTTAACTTTTTAAACTTTATTTCATCACATTGACTACATAGACATCTTTCATTTGTTAGATTCAAATTAATTTTATTCAAATATTCTTCTTATATAATTTATATTTATACTAGTAACTGTCTGCTTAGAACATTATTTTTTAAGTGCTTTGCTCGAACACTTCTTTTGTTTCATCACTACTCAAATGTTTTTATAGGCAATATAATTAGAAAGCATTGTATAAAAAAATAAACAAAATAAAAACATAAAAAAACACATGCTATAGTACATACATAGGAAGAGTAGTGGGAATCACAAATGCCACCAGAACCAGCCAATTCTTGTAATCAAAGAAAACTTTCAGGAATAAAGTGCAGCTCCCTCAGACAGGAATTGTTGCACCTGACCTTATCAGAATTTAGTTTTTAAGGTGACAAATGAGTTCAGTTCTTGCTTGTCAACCTCCCTAATCTAGCTGGGCTGTATTGCAATGCCACTTACAGGGCATAATGCACAGCTCAATTGCTTCTCTGTTTTATTGTAATAATATTCAGAGTAGAGAAAACGGTCTCACTGAGCTACTGTTCCTGGAAGGCTTGTTCCGGGAATAGATTTTTAAAGCAATTTCAGCAAGCTTAGGATATTTGTTTTTCATGTTTATTCAAAGTGATGTTGTATGTTTTTTAAAAATACTTTAACCCATCAATAACAATTCTAGTAATTTATAACTGCAGTTATGATTTATTTTCTATTATTGTTTAATGAAATAAGTGGCTCTGAATGCATGAATTTTTTTATGAACAGATATATTTTGATGAAAAGAGTTCAGAATATTCTTCAAAATCTTCCATGATAAATTTGATGAGTGAGCAATAAACAATATCATCTACCTTTTTAATAACTGTAGTTAAATTTTGAAATACGTCACTATAATTTGTAGAAAGCTTCCTATTTGGCACTTTCAATTTAAATCTTTGAATTTTCCTCTCTATTAAAAAAAGACACTTTTCAATCAACAACAGCATTATTAAAAATATAGATATTTGTCTTTTTTTCATATCTTATTCACAGTTAGGATCATATTGGTTTGTTTCCTGACAAACCAGATCTAGATCTTTTGTTAGTGTATACGGTAGAGTTCTTTCTTGGCTTCTTATCTTCAATATCTTTAATAGCTCAGGCTATAATAATATTATTTATAATCATTTCCTTTTATTATCTAGTGATGACTAATGTAAAATTTAATCTATCAGAATTTATATCATTTATAATTATTTATATCACTAAGCACACTTTTCATCAAAATGATTTATAACATACTTTCTAAAGGAAGCACTAATGTAAACTCCTTAATTAGGATGATTACTCTAAAAATTTTCCTAATCTGGTATCTGTATCACAAGAATATATCTGTAACCAAAACTTAATTTCCAAACATAATCTATAGGTGATCAATATACTCATAGTTGTAGATTGCATATCTAGTTGTGCTTGTTGAAAATTAACAAAAACTTCTGTCATAAAATTGTCTCATCTAAATTGTTCATGCATACAACAAATGTCAGTTAAACAGTATTTACATATTTATCAGTGCACAGTGAAAAATGCCATTCTGGTTTTATTTAATTTTCTACGTGGGTCTCAATACTTGAATATGCTCAGATGGGGTGTGGCATTGAACCTGAGTTACATGCTTTGCAAGAATTTCATTGCTGATTTTCAAAGAAACAACTTTGATGCAGTATTTGAATATTTTTGCAGTTGTTTATTTCTTTTCAGTGCTAGCTACCCGAAGTGCTAGTTTATAAGAATCGTACAATTCATGTTTATATATTAGATGTTGAACATCTGCTTGTGTTGATTTTTTTGTTTAATAATGTGTCTTCCAAATAGTTCTTTTGTTTTGAATTTATTTGTTTAAACTTTTTATGCCAATTCCATTTAACTTTTGAAAGTTAATTGCCTCATTAGCTATTACATTCTCACAAGTAATAACATGGTACTTCTGGACATTATCATCAATTATGATAAAAATATGAGCAACCATATTTTTAAGTGAAGTAGGCACACAGTGATTTACTCTCCATTTCTTCACAATATTTTCTGCTTTTATCATTCGGTTCATTTCTGATGATGCATTTTTCAAAGTTGAAGCTTTTTCCTTTAAAGCAAAATTAGGGTTAAAATGGCGAATACATTTCTTACTTCCCTAATGTAGTCAATAATATTAAGCCCTAATTTTAAAAAGAAAAGGCTTGATGAAAATTTCAACGATTGCAAAATTAAAATGTTATAATACGCTGGCTGTATTAGTTGTCATTATACGACAGATTTAACTTTCAAAATCAATGTGTTATCATGTTTGCACTGTGACAAACCAGCACTTGCAGACACACCACAAACTTTAATAAAACTGGTCTTTGTTAGAACTCATTAATCACTTGTGTAATTAACTCATTAAAAATATGTAGACAATTGTTTTAATTTCTGTGCTTATTCCCTCGTAGAGTGCCCAGAAGCTGTCTGCCCCGGGAACTCTGCTAACTGAAAGGCTTCACTCCGTGCCGCGGGAGTGGAGCTTCTTCCCTGTGCTCCTGGTCACAAGTTCTTCAGCGCTCGGAGACAGGGAGCCCCAGGCCTTTCACCAGAGGCTCCGCCATGCTGCAGACTGCCCACTGCTGCAGCGCTTGCATTGCTTCTCTGTGACCCGTCATGTGGAATCTTAGCCATTCTGTTCATATTGCACCACTACACTGCGCAAGCATGAAGCCACAGACCAGTTCTGTTTACTTAGGACTAGAATACATTGCCAGGGATGATCAGCCTCGTCAGGCTCCGTGCAGATTCTGTCCCCACACTTGGTTTCATTTTATCTGCATCTACTTATCAACTACTGTTTATAAGTAAGAAAAAAAGAAAAAAATACCTTCAACGTTAGTTCATGTTTGTGTTTCTTTAGTTCTTTTTTATTAGTACATTCTTGTGATACTTACTAGTTAGATTCTTCTTGGGGAATTCGTTCTTAATCATTTTCTTATCCTTTTCTCCACCTATGCTCCCATATAAACTCTTTCCCAGATAGCCTTTTCATCTCCACACAGTTTGCCTCCTTGTTTCCTATAATCTTTTATTTTCCTTTGAAAATTACTTATCTTTTGAGTTTCTGAAATAAGAGAAACCGTGGGGTATTTTTCTCAGTCTGATTTGTTTTAGGCAGCAGTATCATCTCAAGGTACATTCATTTTCTTACAAATGACTCCACGTTATTCTTCATTTTCTTTATCTATTCATCTGCCGATGGGCCTGCACGTGGCTTGTAGATTTAGTTAATATGAGTTGTGCTGCCATAAACATGGGCATGCATGTGCCACTGTAATGTATCTTCTGGAAGCTATCCAGAAGAGACATCCCTGGGTCAACGCAATGTATATTTCTTGTTTGTATTTTTGATGAATACCCTAAAGCTGTCCATGGAAGTTGTACTAGTCTACACTCCCACCAGCAATGCAGAAGAACTGTGCTCATTGCACTCTTGTCTTTGTCTTCTCTGGGTTCCTTCGATGTGTTTCTTTATAAGCAACATTCACGTGTCTCCACTGCTCTGTCTGAAGGTATCCTTGTTGGTGCTGTCACCTGTTTTCCTCTCTCCCTCTCTTCCCACCCTTCTTTCCTCCACTCCATGTTTACATCACATGGCATTTTAAAGGCAAGATGTTCCTTTCTAACTTCAAAGTGTTTATCTTTCATTTCATTCTCAAACTGCCTTCTGTTTCCCTATCTTCCAACAGTAGGACAGATGTTATTGGCTGAACCCCCTGAAATCTCTTTTCATTCTGAATTCTTCAACCTTTCTAAAAGGAAATTCTCTCTCTCTCTGTCTCTCTCTGTTTCTCTCTCTCTCTCTTCCTCTCTCTCTCTTCTTTTCCTCTCTCTCTCCCTCCCTCCCTCTCTCCATTTATCTCTCCTTTTTTCCACTCTTCCTCCTTTCCTCTATTCCTACTTTTCCTCCCATCACTCCCTCTTTCTTACCCACTACTCTCTTCACAAAAATGTTGTTTCTTATTATTTAAATATCTTTTTGGGGGACATTACACATAGGTAACATCTTTACTTATAGTTACATGTGAGATATAACTACATAAAATTGCATGAGGCACATAATTAAAATATAGAATAATTAGGGAATATTTACTCATGTAACTACCAATCAAAATAATTAATAGAATATTTTTGATACTCTTAAGGTGTCTCACTGTTTATTTTTCCTTGATTTTACATGCAATGCCCCTTTTTATAAAGAATCAATTTCCTGACTTTTATAGTAATCGCCTCTTTATTTTCCTTTATAGTTTTAACACAGTCCACCAAAAATGTGTGTGTGTGTGTGTATATATATATATATATATATATATATATATATATATTTCAGAAAAGAAAAATTTGCTCAAACATTTTTAATACTAAATTTTTCAAAACATCATGAGATTAACACAAGTTATCTTTGATCTCTACAGTTATGAGGTCCTAAAAGTGGTGACCGCTCACTTCTAGACATGTATAGTGAACTGCTGCTTGGTAACCCTGGTCATCTGAGATTACTCACCATGCATTTTCAGTTTCCTCTCTAAGGGCCTGCTTTATCAATGTGGTGGGTTTTCTGTGATATATGACATTCTCTGGGGCTTACCATCTTTTGAAAAACCAACATGCTATTTTTTTTTCCTGAAGTCTGTATACATTTGCTGCCAAACTCTATATTCATTTAGAACCTATGCACAGGGAATTTATTTAATTTTTGTTGTCTCATTTCCTTGTTAATCATATTTTTAGAATTAGAATTAAAGTGTCTTTAATCATATAACATTTAATTTCTGGTATAATAGGGTTACTTGAAGTAATGCAATGTAATGTAATGTAGACAATCAAAAATAGA
>PVJX010033822.1:0-19374 GCA_004027295.1 Dolichotis patagonum | reverse complement strand
GGAAGCAAATATCACTCTAGTACCAAAACCAGAGAAAGACTCAACTAAAAAAGAGAACTATAGGCCAATCTCTCTAATGAACATAGATGCAAAAATTCTCAATAAAATATTGGCAAACAGGATGCAGCAAATCATCAAGAAGATTATACACCATGACCAAGTAGGATTCATCCCAGGAATGCAGGGATGGTTCAACATACACAAAACAATAAATGTAATCCACCATATCAATAGAGCCAAAAGCAAGAACCACATGATCATCTTTGTAGATGCAGAAAAAGCTTTTGGTAAAGTCCAACACTCATTCTAGATAAGAACCTTACAGAGAATTGGAATAGGTCTTCATCTCAATATGGTAAAGGCCATCTATGACAAACCAACAGCCAGCATCATATTGAATGGTCAAAAACTGAAAGCCTTTACCTTAAAATCAGGCACAAGACAAGGATGTCCATTATCACCACTCCCATTCAACATAGTACTGGAAATACTAGCCAGAGAAATAAGACAGGAAAGAGAAATAAAAGGAGTAAAGATAGGAAAAGAAGAGGTTAAATTATCATTATTTACAGATGACATGATATTTTGCATAGAAGACCCCCATAGCTCCATTGAAAGACCCCTAGATATAATAAATAAATTCAGCAAGGTAGCTGGATACAAAGTCAATACTCAAAAATCAATAGCATTTCTATACACTAACAACAAAAGTACTGAGAGAAATAAGAGAAGCCACACCCTTACACTAGCATCCAAAAAAATGAAATATTTAGGAATTAATCTCACGAAAGAAGTAAAAGAGCTATACAGTGAAAATTATAATACCCTGAAAAAGGAAATTGAAGAGGACCTCAGAAAATGGAAAGACATCCCCTGTTCATGGATAGGAAGAACAAACATTGTAAAAATGGCCATTCTCCCAAAATTACTATACAGATTCAATGCCATCCCAATCAAAATACCACTGACATACCTCATAGATCTAGAGAAATCACCCCTAAAGTTCATCTGGAACCAGAAGAGACCTAGAATAGCAAAGGCAATTCTAAGCAACAAAGGCAAGGCAGGAGGCATCACAATCCCCAACTTGAAATTATACTACAAAGCTACAGTAATAAAGTCAGCATGGTACTGGAATAAAAACAGACCTGAAGATCAGTGGAATAGATTTGAAGATAAAACCACAACCACAGATTCACCCAACCACCTTATCTTTGATAAAGGGGCCAAACATGCTTGTTGGAAGAACGACAGTCTCTTTAACAAATGGTGCTGGAAAAATTGGCTGTCAATATGCAGAAGACTAAAACTAGACCCATGTCTATCACCATACACTAAACTAAAATCTAAATGGATCAAAAATCTAAATATTAAAACAGAAACACTAAAACTGCTGGAAGACAAAGAAGGTAAAAATCTCAAAGATATAGGGGTAGGAAGAGAATTCATGAACAAGAACCAAACTGCACAGGAAATACTTCCCAGAATCAATAACTGGGACCACATCTTATTAAAGAGTTTCTGCATGTTCAAAAGAGGTTTCCAGCAGAGTGAAAAGAAAACCCACAAATTGAGAAAAAAGTCTTCATGGAAAGTTCCTCAGACAAAGGACTTCTGTCTAGAACTTATAAAGAATTAAAAAAAATCAGACCCTTGAAATTCAAAGACCCAATCCAAAAATGGGCATCTGAAATGAATACACAGTTCTCAGATGAAGAAATACGAATGGCAAATAAATACATGAAAAAATGTTCATCATCATTAGTCATGAGAGAAATGCAAATTAAAACCACAGTGAGGTTCCATCTCACTCCAGAAAGAATGGCCAGGATAGAAAACACTACCAACAACAAGTATTGGAGAGGCTTTGGGGAAAAAGGAACCCTTCTACACTGTTGGTGGGAGTGTAGACTGGTGCAACCACTGTGGAGGTCAGTCTGGAGATTCCTCAAAAAGCTGGGTATGGAAGTCCCATTTGACCCAGCCATTCCAATTCTGGGCATATTCCCAGAAGAACTAAAAACATCATACCACAGTGATATATGGGCACCCATGTTTATAGCAGCACAATTTGTAATAGCCAGATCTTGGAAACAACCTAAGTTCCCATCAACTGAGGAAAGGATAAAAAAGTTATGGTGGCATTTTTATACAATGGAGTACTACTCAGCTATAAAGAATGATCACATTGAAATATTTATAAATAAATGGACACAACTTGAGAACAATCTCTTAAGTGAAATAAATTCACAAGTGTAAATACCATATAGTCTCCCTAGTATGAAAGTTGATAAGAGTATATAAGACTTTTATGGTAAGCATGAGTCCCCGTCTCATAGCTTTGAAGCCTTTCAATGTTTTCAATCATCAGTTGGAATGGTTTTATTCTGTTTTGTTTGACTATATCATGCGTGATGATATGAGCAGCTGTTTTGAAGAAAACAAAACATTATGACAGCTATTGCTGATTTAATATCATCCTTCTTAAAAGTCCTACCATGCTTCTTTCTATCTATCACATTGTCTTATTGGAATTTGAATATGTGTGATAGTTTAAACAAAATTTTTCTATCAAAAATGAGATATTATAGTACCCATTGATCATTTTCTGTTATTCGGTTCAGAAAGCCCTGTAATTCTTTCACTGTTTGAATGGTTTTATACTATTTTGTTATGTTTGATATTATTGTATTTGAAACTATGCTCAACTATAGCAGAGAAAGAGATATTGTGATAGCTACTGTTAATGTCTGGTTGTCTTAATATAAAGTACTGTGTTGCCCATGTTGTCCTGTTTTGATCTGCTCTGTACTGCCCTCTTTTGTTTTATTCTCTTTAAAATAAAATTTTAAAAAAATATGCTATAAACAATATATAATTGGGTGTACATTTTATAATTTGATTTGAGTATCAATTCCTTTAGATGAGTTTGTCCCTTTTAAGGTATATATGTGTTTGTGTGTGAATTTTAACTAGTATTTTATCTCTGTATTACTTTATAACTTTTATTTTTAATGCTTCTTTAATATTCCCTTTGATTTCTAACTCTGGGTACATAATTTCTATTTACTCTGCTCCCCACTTCCTCTCCTACAAAAGGAATTTGAAACTTACAATCTGAGCTTTTTTTTCTTACTGAAATTAACCTTTAAAATTTTAAATCAATTAAACATATTTTTCAGTCAATTTCAAAAAATATGTATACATTTAAGAAATCTTAATTTTTGGTTATGCTCTAAACTTTCATTTTATTATTGACAAACTATTTTTGCATCATCTAGTGTCTTAGTCATTTTCCTTGTGCCTGGGACAAAATACTCATCACTCACAAGTTAAAAAAGAAGTATATTTTAGTTCACATTCTCAGGCCATAGTCAGCAGGCTCCATGGCAAGAAGAGCATGGTAGAAGGACATGGCAGAGGAAAGCTACTCAAGACAAGGCAGGTGAAAAGAAAAAAGGGAAGGGAAGAGCTGTGGAGGGAGTTTTACCCTTCCATGTTACGCTCAAGCACCAGCTTTTTCCGGTCAGATCCCAACTCCTAACATCACATTCAGCTATATTCCTCCCATGATCATATCACCTTCCATAAGTCCCACATCTGAGTATGTTGGGACTATTCTTGATCTAAATTATCATATGCAGCTTTTGTTACAATATTATAACTGTTGTCTGTTTTGTGCTTTAAAATGTTCCTTCCTTACTAGATTTAATGGTGACAACTCAAAGTTTATATAGCATCTTCTCCAATTATTTATGATTTTTTAAAATTTTGCTTTGCTTTTGGATTACAAATTCAAATAATTTTTCTAATACAGTTCAAAAGTTATATATTTTACCATTGCACTTGGAGCCAACTAAGTTAAATACAGAGTTTTGGGATTATTCCCTTCCTTCCTTCAAGCATTAACTCAAAAGTTTTTCTTGAGTACCAACATTAGCCCACTAATTGTGATACATATTATCAATAAAGAAATGATCCCTACCCTCTCAGGAACTACATTGAAAAAGTAGTTTGAGTAAACAGGGACCCAAAAGAATATGAAATAAAATGCCTTACCCTAAATTTAGATTTAACTTATTTTAAAAGGTGAAGAACATATTTTTATAGACACTTTCTCATTGCACTCATTTATGGACACAGTTTAATTACTTAATACATGCATTCATTAAATACTAATCAAATAACAGAATTTAGCATGTCTGTCATCTCATCATTTATCTTCCTTTCAAGCGATGTACTTTTTAAGAAGCAAAAACAAAGTTACTATCTAAAGGATAACTAGGAGCTGCCAGATAAAGCATAAGAAGCCAAATGGAAGAAAAGTAGTCAGATGGCATTTTGAACAAAAAACATGAACAGGTCTTCCAATGTGAAGCAAAATGGTATATTATCTATAGATAATTCAGAATCGATAAAAAACTACTAAAAATAACATCACTTTTTATTAGCAGCATGAGTTAGTTATTCTAAATGATATCAAAGATAAAATGCCCTTCCCTAGGCTTCCAATCCTGTTGGGACATATAAAGAGCTGAAAAGTAGTCATTTCTGTAATTAAAACATGAACTGTAACCAGTAATGTTTCTTGGACCTATCAGAAAACTGGATTTGCAGGACAAATCACCACTCCCAAAAATCTGGGTGAAAAAAATATAGCTGAAATCTATTTACCTGAAGCAGAAGCTGTTGGAGCTATAAATTAGTAGAAACATTTACAACATAATTACAAAGAAATGCTGAAGTCTGAGTGTAGGCTGGTGTAACACCAAGAAGTTCCAAGTGGCCACAGTATTGAAGAGACCACTGTATTTTACTGCCAGAAAATCAATCACAATCTCATAGTGAATATACACTGGGGACTGGTAGGATTGGGAGAAAGGGAAAGAATAATCATATAGCCCATAGAATTTTTGACAACAAAAAGCTACACCCCAGAAAAATCTACCAGAGACTTACTCCATTTGTGGTAAAGGAATTGTATTATTCTTTCCCCAGGCATATCTTATCTCATCTAATGGAAGGAAAAGCTGTGAAATATTTGTGAAGGCCATAACCTAGTGATATAATCATATTAAAAAGCTGAAATTTGATCATAATATTATAGAGGCACTTCTTCTTCCCACACTGTGCACCAGACCCACAGAGCTCTACTGTGAGTTAGCTAAAAGACTGCCAAGCCACAGGCTGTCTTTCAAGAGGTCTTCAGGGAACCTAAAACCCACAATGAAGACTAAAAACAAGAAATTGAAGAATTGCAGGACCTAAAGCTATGGCAAATATAAAACATAGCTGAAGCTCTACCCAGATTAACATAAAACTTTACATTAAAACTCTCCTATCTAAATATCTATTACCTGATCCTTCACATTCAATTTCAACAACAACAATAACAACAACAAATCACACGGCATGCTACAAAGCGAGAAAAAGAGTCTGAAGAGACACAGCAAGCAACAGAAACACTCAGATATGACACAGATTTTGGAATTAGCATACAAGAAACAGAAAATGACTACAAGTAATATGATAAATACGGTGATGGAAATGTATACAATATGAAAGGTAAGTCCAGTGATAGAAACTATAAGCATCAAAAGGAGATACTAGACATCATAAAGTGTAACAGAACAAAATGTCTTTGATAAGCTCATTAATTTGTATACAACTAAGGAAAGAAAAATGTGAACTTAAAAACAGGTCAATAGGACCGGGGATTTAGCTCAGTGGCATAAAGTGCCTGCTTTGCAAACACGAGGTCATGAGTTTGATCCCCAGTACTGCAAAAAAAAAAAAAAAAAAAAAAAAAAAAAAAAAAAAAAACTTTCCAAACTAAAATGTAAGGAGAATAAACAATTTTTTTAAAAGAGCAGAACATTGCTAACAAAATTGTATGAGGCCACTGCTTTAGACTTACTTTACTAGGTCCTAGGTCCCAGCAGACCAAACCAAATCAAAATGGTGTTACTCATTCTAAATACCATGAAATAAAATTAAAATTTTAAGGCCGTTCCAAACAGATGAGGATTTTTTTCCTCATTAAATAGGAGATTCCAGTTTACATGAATCAGAATAATCAGGAAGTTCCTATCTACTTTAACGCTTACCAAAAAAGTAACCTGATATCAGTCAGGTTCCTTTTTTCTATTGTTCTGATCTCTTGTTTCCATCTTACAAAATCTAGCATTACTCTATTGCCCACTAAGAATTCTCATTAAATTTTGTAACAGCTGCTCCCATGAATAAATTATAAGTAAAAGTCAATTATATTTATAGTTAAATATGTTGTGATTTTATCTTTTGACAACATCCAAACTGTGGTACAATTTTAAAAAGTATTTGAATGTGTGTAACTGGAATGCCAAAAGAAAAAGAATAAAATGAATCAGACGAAACATTTTAGGTGATTGTATCCAAAAATTTTCCAAAATTAATGACAAACACTAAAGTACAAATTAAGAAAATTCAGAAAACATCAAGTAGGATAAATACCAAAAAATATTCAGAATACAAAAAGTCAAATACAGAGTCTTCATGCAGACAAATATTTTTTAAAGTGCCATACCTGTAGCAGAAGAAATATGAGAATTAAAGTTGCTTTCTCATTGAAAACCTGGCAAGAAAGTGGAAGAAAATACTTAAGTGAAAAGGAAACTATACTCCAGTAAAATTATCTCTAAAAAGAAAAGACAAATAAATGGTTTCCTTATACAATTAGAAATGACTTAACTTATCACCAGCAGAAATGCCATGCAAGAAATAAGTATTTTAAAATTTTCTTCAGGGAGAAAAAACATTTTATGGATCAGAAACATGGAACACATAAATAGAAAAAGACTGTCAGAGAAGATAAAATGAAATGCTTTGATTTCTTGTTTGTAATTAATATAAAAAACAACTTTATTAAAAACAATAATAGTAACCATAGTTTGGGTGATTATTGTGTATGAATAAGTAAAATAAATTACAGTGTATTTTTTAGTTTTCTGCCACTAGTACAAAATACCTGACACATAACATAAAGTAGGAAAGTTTTATTGTCGCTCACAGTTTCAGAGGCTTCAGTCCATGGTCTGCTAGCTTTAAGGCAGAAACATCAAGTCAAGAGAACGGCAGAGGAAAACTTCCTAACCCTTTGTTAACCAGAAAGTACAGTAAATGAGAAAGAACCAGAAATAAAGACACCAAGGAGCAGACATAATTCAAAACTTCATTACTCATCTCTGAGGAATATCTCAAATCAGTAATCTCAAGTTAACACCCAAGGTTAATCACTATTCATAGTAGAATCATAATTAATGAGATGGAAGAACTGGGACTACTCTAGATCCCTGCACTGCATGGGAAGTGGAAACGTACAATTTAAAATGGACTTAGACTAGTAATAATAAACACTGCCAACTGTAGACCACCAGTAAAAATTGCTAAAAAGAAGTGTAACTCACATGTTGAGGAGACAAAATAAAAATAATGTACAGTGGCCAATTAAAAATAGAAGGTATAAAAAAAACAATGCAACAAATATTAAAATGAAAAACAGGACAAGTTGAGTCAACCTTATCAATAATTGTATAAATGTAAATGACATAAGAATACCAATTAAAAGATAGAGCTTAACCACATGGATAGGTATACAAGATTCAAATACATGTTTCCCAAAAAATGTACACTTTACACTTAAAAGACTAAGATACAGCACATATCAAGTAAAAGTATCCAAAAAATACTATGCCTAAATAAATGAGAATGAAGCTTCAAAATAAAGGAAATTATCGAAGATAAAGAGAGATATTACATGGTAAAAACATAATTTTTAAGAAGACATAATCCTAAAGGCATGCGAATCTACAACATTGTATCAAAAATACACAAGACAAAAATGGATAACTAGGGCCAGGGATTTAGCTCAGCAGCATAAGCGCCTGCCTTGCAAGCACATGGTCATGAGTTCTATCCCTGGTACCAAAAAACAAACAAACGACAAGAAAGGATAACTGGCTGAGCATGGTGGCACTTACCTATAATCCCAGCATTCTAAAAGGCAGAAGCAGGAGGACTACAAAATTGAGCCCAGTATAAGCAACTTAGCAATTTAGCAAGAACATGTCTCAAAACAAAAAATAATAAAGAGCTGGAGCATGCATTAAAGTTTAAAAGCCCAGGGTTTAATCTCTAATATCTTAGGGAAAAAAAGAACAAAATTGAAAGAATTAGACAAATATACTTTCATAGTCTCTTCAATACCCCTCTCTAAGTGAGACATAAAATACATACAGTTTGGAAAGGAGGAAAGAGAACTATTTTTGTGAACTTCTTTATCTCTTTTAATCAGTCTTTGCTTGAAGTTCACATTGTCTTCAAATAGAATATCTACTTTTGCTTTTTTTCAGGTTCCTGTCACATGGAATGTTGTTTTCCAGCCTTTGCCTTTCAGTCTATGAATTTCTTTTTCACTTAAATGTTTTTCTCGTATACAACATATTGTTGGATCTTGCTTCTTAATCCATTCTGCTGGTGTATTTCTTTTAACTAGCGAGTGAATTGAAACTATTTACATTGATGGGTATAACTGATATGTATTGGCTCATCCTGGTCGTATTATATTCTGATGTTGGTTCCTTGTCTTTTCCTTCTTTTTATTACCCTGCCTGGTGGCTTCCGTCTATTGGTATTGTTGGATTTAAGCACACTGTTATCTCTCTCCAGGATGTATTTCAGAACACACTATAGGACTAATTTGGTGGTCATGAATTTTTTCAGTTGTTTTTGCCATGTAAGTTTCTTATTTCTCCATTAGTTCTGAAAAACAGTTTGTAGGATAGATCAATCTTGACTGGAAATTATTTTTTTCAGGACTTGTAATATTTCATGCTGAGCTCTCTTTGATTTAAGAACTCTGCTGTAATTCTGATGGGTCTTCCTGTATAAATGATTTGTTTCTTTTCTCTAGTGGCTTTTAATATTCTGTTCTTGTGCTAAATTTCTGGACTCTTGATTATTATGTGCTTTGATGTAGATTTTTTTGGATCATGGCCAAATTGAGTACTTTATGTCTCACTTATCTGTATGTTAAATTCTTTTTCTCTACCAGGGATTTTTCTGCCATTACTTCTGTGAACAGTTTTCTTTTTTTAATATTATTTGTGTACAGAATACCAATTAAAAGATACAGCTTAACCACATGGATAGGTATACAAGATTCAAATACATGTTTCCTACAAAATGTACACTTTACACTTAAAGGCTAATTGGTTTAATTGGTTATTGTGTGTTTAATGTTATTTGACTCCTTTTTCATTGACTCCAGTCAATATTATGTTATTCTTCTTTGCATCATCTTGCAGCTGTTGGATTGTTTTTTAAGGTTCACTTGTCATTTTTGAAAGATCTTTCTTTTCATGATTGCTAGCCACAATCCTATATTCTAGGTCTGAAATTCTATCTTCACATTCATTCATGTGGTTTTTGCAAATTTTAATGGAATTTTTAATTTCCTGGATATCTGTTTAAATCTATGGCATGCATTCCATTTCTTTCCTATGTTGGGTATTTATGGTTTCCATCATTTTCCTATGCTCTTCTATTTTTTTTTTATCTATGTCTACCCTAGATTTGCTGAGTAAGTCCTTCAATATGGTCATTTTCTCTTTTTTTTTTAACCTGGGAAATTATTTCTGATCTGATTTCCTCAATAGTCTCATGCACCTGTTCCTGAACTTCTGCTGCTATCATTTCAGAAATTTCAGATGAATGGCCTCCATTTTCCTCTGATTGTCCCTTGGGCTTGTCCTGTGTAGGCTAGAGGTCAGGGGTTGGGTTTTGCTTTGGCATCTTGTCATTTTCTATTTTTTTTTCTGTGTTGATGCCTGTAAATTTCTTACAGTAGGTAGCTTTATCACCCGTACTGAGGCCTCCCTAAGAAATGTCTGTATTTCCGAGGTGTCTTCTATGTACAGGAGGGTTCTTGGTTTTTGTATCTACCCCAAGACACTATTTATTTACTTATTTATTTAATTAATTTTTTATGATACTGGGAATCAAACTCAGGATCTTGCACTTGCCAGGCAGGATCACAAGTTCAAATTTGCTAAGCAACTTAGTAAGACTCCAAATAAAATTGATTCAAAATAAAAAATGACCTGAGAAATAAGTCAGTGCAAAGGCCCTGGGTTTGATCCTTACTACCATAAAGAACTTAATCATTAAGATGTCAGTTCTTTCCCAATATAATCTATAGCTTTAATGTAATTGTAATACAATTTCCTGGAAGTTATAATGTAGATATTAATAAAGTGATTTTAAAGTTTATATGAAAAGACAAAAACTTAACACAATACTTCAGAAGAAAAAATTGGATAATGAATACTACCTGATACATTGTAAAGGGACACACAACATGAAAATCAATGGAAAACAACAGAAAGACTAGAAACATATCCACAGGAACATCATCAACAATATTTGACAAATGTGTAAAGGCAATTCAATAAAAAAAGATAATTTTTCCTTTTTTTCCTTCCTTTTTCTTCCTTCACCTTCCTCCTTCCTCTTCCTCTTTCTTTTTTTCCTTTTTTGCTTTTCTTTTCTTTCTTCTTAAGACAAGGTTTTGATATGTTGCCCAGGCTGACATCAAACTTTTGATCTCACTTTAGATTATAGGCCTGTGTCATAATACCCAACAAAAAGAGAGAATAAAATGTCACTACAAACTATTAGCAAAAGTCAGAAACACTGGCTAGGATATGAAATAATGGGAGATTTAATTCTTAAACCAATTTTCACAAAATTAACTTTTATAAATGTAATTGAAAATAGATAATAAAATACACCGTATGAAAACTATAAAACTGCTAGCAGATAACATAGGAGAAATTTCCTATGGAAAAAATTTTCCTTTTTGATGATAAATTTTTAGATATAATACCTAGAGCATAATTCCATTTTTAAAAACTGATAAGCTAGATTTTATTAAAATCCAAAACTACTACTCCATTCTCTTACTCTGTTAATAGAATCAAGCTAGGAATCGTGCCTCATACTTGCAATCTCTGAACTCTGTGAGGCTGAGGCAGCAGGACTGCCAGTTTTATTCCAGCCTGGGAAACTTAGACCTTTTTTCAAAATAAAAATTAAAAAAGTGTGGGGTGTATTTCAGAGTAGAATGTCTGACTTCAATCCATAGGAAGAAAGAGGGGACGGAGATATAAAAGGGGTAAGGAGGAAGAAGAAAGAGGAAGGAAAGGAAAGAAGAAAGGTGTTGGGGTCTGTGCCTAGATCCCCAATGCCCCAAAGGGGTGCACGGCAAAGGCCCAAAGGAATGAGACAAGCAGCATGATCTTTAGGGCTCCAAGAGACTAAAATCCTCTGTATGAAAATTTAAAAGAAAATAAGCGAGAAGGTAGAAGCTACCCAGAAAGAAATGCAGAATGTGATAAAACCTTGTAATTGTATTACAAGGGTATGAAATAATGTCACTAGGGGGTTTTGGAGGAAAAGGTGCTGACCAAAGTTATTTTGTTATTGAACCCAGGTCCTTGAGACTGTGAGACAAGTATTTTACCACTAAGCTATATCCTCAGTCCTAAACTATTTTCTAAATGGCTGGAATCTATAAGGGTAACATTAAAAGAAACTGCTCATAGCCACTGTACTTAGTTGATGATATTCTTTTTCATTGCAGAACCTTTTTATACTATTACACATTTATGCTGAATTAAAATATATGGGTGGTTTTTGGTATGGTAAAACCTGTTTTCTCACTGTTAAAATTGGAGATTATGGGTAAACAAGGAGCTAAGGCTAGAAAGATCCATATGATAGTGGATTAGAGTTGGGGATATTCATATGAAGTCATGCTTACTTATAAAGTAGCATGATTACAGTTAGAAATATGTACGGATAGGTATATATACTGTGATCCTATATATGTCCTTAATTTGTCAGCCAAGAGGAATTAGGAGCAAAGACTGAAGTAGTCCCAACCATACTAACACCTGCATCTTGGATCTTAATACCATCTTCCAAAGAAAGGAAGCACAATTACTTGGAGATGTAAATGGCTGATTCTGTGACTAGAGCAGGAGGATCTTTAAGTGCCAGGAAAGTAAAAGTGGTAAAAACATTCACAAAAAACCTCCATAATGACAAGAGGTATTTCAAATAGCCACTGAAAGAGGTCCCAATGGCCACAGCAGGAAACTTTTCAGCAGCAAGAAGCATTGAATTATAACCCAAAGGATAAAATAAACATTCATGAGTTCATAATGATATAATAAACACTGAGTAAATAAGTAAATAGGAAAGAAGAGACAAATCTCTCCTATAGAATAATTACAACTGTGCCCTTATGATGTGGAAGATAACTCTTTACTGGTTAATTATTGGCTACATGTAGTGACTTCTTTCCACAGAATGTGTATGGAAAAAGACTGATGAGATCAAGAAACTGTAGCAAAGAACCCAGAAAAAACACTGCTTCAGCCACATTAATCACTTACCAGTCCAACTATTTAAATACAAGATGACCAAAAATCAAACTTTTTGTTAATTTATAAGATCCGATAGCAGGAAATACAAAAGTGACAGCTTTATCAAATTGATTCAATAATTTTTGTGTGTATAGTTTATCTTAAAACATTCAATGCACAATGCAACATTACAAGCTAGACAGTAGTATCTAGTCTTTTTCTGAATTCTCTTTGCATTAGTGTCTTTCTCTGCACAACATACATTTCACTGTTGTGTTGGTTTTTCCTTTTTCCTGTGGGTTATATTATTTCATTAAAATGTCTACCCATTAAACATTAATCAGAAAGATGTCAATGATAGACATCCCGGTTGGTGTCTTACTATCCTGTATTTTTCACTTATTTGGTCTAGTAGACCTAACCTAAATTGTACATGACTTTTAAATTCTCTTGTCTTGAATGAATAACAAAGAAGTTCCATATTATTTGGTCCAGAAGATGAATAAATATTTTATAATAATTTTTCCTCACTTTTTGACTATATAATACCTTATTAGATGTTGGTCAACTCTGTAACCACCACCCACAGAATTATTAAAATCATTTACCACTATTGGAATTTTTAAATTATATTTCTTCTTTTTGTTTGTTTGTTTGTTTGTTTTGTTTTGTTTTGTTTTTTGGTACCTGTGATCAAACTCACTTCCTCAAGCTTACTAGGCAAGTACTTGAGCCGCTGAGCTAAATCCCCGGGCCTGTGTTTCTTCTTTCAATCATTTCTGTATTGTGAACAGCTGACAATGAAGAGATGTTCTTTTTTCTTTTTCCATCTTAGAACATAGACTTTCCCTTTCTGATAGGCTAACATTTCTCCTTTTTTCTGTCTTTTCTTTTGCAGATCCCTTGGAACTTCCTTTCTATTCAATCTCAGTGTCCCTACCATGTCCATTTTGTATTGTAAAGGACTAATCACTGAGTTACAGAGAAATATAAAATTATATCTAATATACCTATGATAAAATTTCTTATAGATTACAGCACAAAATTATAGCTTATCTTTCACAAATAAAATAAACACAAATTGCTAAAAGCAAATACCAGAACTTATTATTAGATCTTACTAAAAACAAACATCACAAGGAAATAAAACATTCTAAATAAAAAGTTATGCAAAAAATAGTCAATATAAAACAAGCAGATGTACAAGTGTATCTTGTGCAAACAAGAATTGACTGACTGAAATGATACGTGCCAGATCAAGAACTGGGATCGTTAATATGTAAGCAAGCATGCTGTCCAAGTGACGCTCAGGGTAAACTGTTACGGGGTTAAGGAGATCAACAGTAATGTAACATTTCCAGTAATTCTGATGTGACGTAATAAAAATGTTACTCTGCAGTGTTGTTCCACTTTCCAGAAAAAACCATAAGCCCAGTCCAATTCTAAGAAAAACATCAAAAAATGCAAATTGAGGAACATTCTATATAATACCTACTTGGTGACCTCCAAGGTACCAAAATCAAGGAAGTTCTGAGAGGCAGCCACATGCAAAAACAGGAGGACTAAAATATTTATTCTGTATAAGATCCTAGAATGAAAGTATCTTCAGTAAAAACTAAGGAAATCTGAACAGGCATAGACTTAAATGAATAATGTATATCAATATGGCTTCATTGTGACATACATACCATGAGGGTCTAAAATTTTAATATTAGGGGAGTACAGGTGGGAAGTATATGAGCACTGATATTATGTTTTATATCTAGATGTCTCCCCCAAAGCCTCATGTGCTCATAGGTGGGGCTTTTCAGAGCTGGCTGGATCTAGGGTGTGTGATACTGGGATTGAGTGCACGGTACTAAATTAATCTCCTGACTGGAACTAGGAATAGTTCTGGGTGTGGAAATGGAAGCCCTACCACGGTGTGGTGGCATCAACAGGCACATAGACTGGATGGAATATAAAGGAAAAGAGGGAAGGCAGACTTGCTGTTGCTGTTTTCTGTTCGTTGTCTCTTGCTTGCCGTTCTCTGCCTTCCGCTTGCCATGCCATGCACAGTTTCTCCTCTGGGCTACCTCTCTGCCATGCCACCCTGCCTTGGAGTCAGCCTATTATGGAATGAAATCTTTACAAATTATAAACTATAACAAACTTTTTCTCCTTTAACTTGTGTTATTTGTCTTAGCAATGAGAGAAGTAGCTATGACAACTATCTATATTATCTTCTTGGTTTTTTTCTGTAAATCTAAAATTGTTCTTAAACATTAACTTTAAAAAGCCATACACAGGTTCTTTCTCACTGGGAGGACACAGGACCATATCTCCACTCTCTCCTCCACTGGCACCATATTTTAAAGATATGATTAAGAAATTGCCAGAAATTCAATTTTTAAAACTTTGTATTTAAAATTTCAAAGGAAATTGTTGGAGTAAAGAAAGTAAAAGAGGGAGATAGAGAATACAGAGCTATTAAGAAGAGTCTATGGGATAGATAGATTTGGGAGTTTACCTAAGGGAGTAGGAAGTCACTGGTTTTCAATGAGGAAGTGATATAACATGATTTGCAATTGTAAAAGGTTTAAAATTTGTACATGATGACTCATATGCAAAAATATAACATTTTTTTGGTAACAGCTCAACTAACTTAAAAGCCTTCACTTCCTTTTACAGAAATAACTTGAAGATACATTTTTTAAGGATACTAGTCACTCCGGAAAAAATTTTCACGATTAATTCAGTTTCCTTGAGGATATTTTCTTTGTCAGTACAAGGGAATTAACCCAAGACTTCACCCTGAGCTGTTTTTGTTTTGTCTTGTTTTATAATTTTTGAGATAAGGTCTTGCTACATTGCTCAGTCTGGCCTTGAACTTGCAAAATTCTTACCTCAGCCTCTCAGACTGCTGAGATTACATGCGTGTGCCACCATGCCCAGGTGAGGATAAATGTTCCTTCTTCTGTGCAATAAAGATGTTAACACCCATCATTCAGGGTATTTTTCTGGTAAAAGGGGAGTGAATTAATACATTTAAAGATCATAAAACAATACCTAGCATTGTTAAGCATGACATCTTAATTATCATTATTAATGGCCATAGTATACATCAGTGGTAGCAAATCTATGGCATATGTGTCACTGTGTTTTTCTTTTAAGACTAAAGACATTAACATATGATTTTGTTTTTCTAAAGTAAAACCTCAGCATTCAGATTTAACTGCAGTGTTGGCAATTTGCTATAAGTGGGCTTTGAGGTGCAGTTTGGCATTGTCTCTAAAATGTTTGTTATCACTGGCATTAACAACATTGCATTGTTAATTAATGATTTATATTTAAATACTTTTAAATCTACAAAAATTGCAGAAATAATAAAGAACATCTACAAATCCTGCATCCAGCTTCTTCTAATGTTAGCATCTTACATAATGATGGTACATTTACCAAACTAAAAGGTTAACAATGATGCATTACTATTAAGTAAACTTGCAAACATTATTTAGATTTTTGACAGTTTTTCAAATTATATAATTGTTGGGTTGTAGAATCCAATCCATGATATTATGGTGCATTTAATCCATTATGTTTCTAAAATAATACACTTACTTGACCTCAAAACAGGAAACACAAAGACTGAGAGGGCCCAGGATATAGCTCAGTGGCTCAAGTGCCTGCTTGGCAAACATGAGGTCATGAGTTTGATCCCAGGTACCAAAAAAAACTGAGAAAAAGTGAAACATTTTATGATGATAAATGGATCTGTTCATGCAAAAGACATGGTAATCTCAGAACACAGATATCTTGGTTACTTTTTACTTGTTGTTGAGACAAAATACCTGATGCCCAAAGTTAGGGAAAGGAAGGTTTATTTCTTACAGCTCTTGCAGGTTTCAGTCCATTCTCAGCTGGCTCCAAGTGGGAAGGTGGCATGGCGGGCCCTCATTCATGGCCACTGCAAACAGCAAAGCACAAACCAGCAAGAGAGAGACATATACCTTCTTCCCGAGATACACTGTATCATGGCTCCACCTCTGGGTGGGTGAATCACTCACACCACCAATCCGAGCACTAGATAATGAACCAATCACAAATGCTAGATTTGGTCGAGTCCATAATTGCATGAGGCTTGGGGGCCACTGACATAAACTATGGCAACAGGTAACTGTTACTGAGTTTAAAAATTGATTAAACAAAAGCTGACTAAACTAAAGAGATAAATAGAGAAGTCCACAGTCAGAGGTAGAAATATTACTGTTACCTTTAATCACAAGACAAAAACATGTAAGGATATATGAAATACAAAAAAATTAACCAACATACCTAAAGAATCTTTTCTTTTGTCTTTCTGAGATAGGGTCTCACTATGCAGTTCAGTCTGGACTTGAGCTCACTTTGCAGCTCAGGCTGGCCTTGAACTTGCAGCAATCCTCCTGCCTCAGCCTCCCAAGTGCTAGGATTACAGGCAGGTGCCACCATGCTGGGATGCCTAATAAATCTTTATAGAGCAACTCATCCAAGTCATCCAATTCTTTCTGTGTGCATATAGAGTATTGGCCAAACTAGACTTTATTCTGGAACACTAAAAAAATCTCGACATACTATAAAAGTTTGGAATTTTACAAAGCATGTGTTGTAAACACAACAAAATTAAATAAGGTATCAATAATAATTAAATTTTAGGAAAGCTGAAAATATTTGGAAACTAAAACACAAATTTTTAATAAACTACCCAAAGAAATCACAAAAATTAGTGGGTATTTGAAATTAAAAATAAAACTCTATCAAAATTTACTGCACAGTGCTAAAGTTTACTTAGAGGATATTTATCAGTCTTTAATACAGTTAATTCTTTACTCTGAAAGTTCAAATCTACTGTTGAATTCCTGTAGTTAATATATTATTTTAGTTTCTATACACTATCATTTGTAGTTGTGGAACTTTTATGTAATTATTTTTTTTTCTTTCCTTTTTTCTTTTTTAGACATAGTCTTGCTATGTAGTTCAGGCTGACCTTGAATTCACTAGGTACCCCAGGCTTGCCTTGAACTCACAGCAATTCTCTAGCTTCAACCTCCCAATTGCTAATTTATAGGCGTGTGCCACCATGCTTGGCTATGTTTGGTTGTTCTTAGTAATTTCTATTCTTTAGTGTCATTCTTTATTCAGTATGATATTGCCATTGTATTTTCTTTTACTTAGTTATTCATGCTATGTTATGGTTCTATAAACAGATATACAATGGCTACAGATTCAAGTCTTTTTTCATTAAATCTGATATGCAGTTGTTCTCATGAGCAATTTCTACTATGTGTATGTGTTAAACTTATCAAGTTCTTTAAATTCCTCATAATTTTTTGTTGGAATGTGGATATATTATATACAGTTATATGTTATAGGTTACATACATAGAACCTGACAATGCTTATATTGTTCCATTTTTTCTGTTTCTAATAACACAATACCACCATATCCATTCATGGGTGTCTATTATGATAACTTTATACCATCTAACAATTTCTCAAAGGCAGCAATTGTAAATACCATAGCCATAGTAAGAGCTCGCCTTCTTATTGTTTCACAATGAGAATTAAACTACAACATGGGTTTCAGAGGAGAAAAATTATAGCATTTCACCCCTGATGCCCAAAACTCATATTGTCCTCACATACACCATAAAAACCATTCTATCTAGTAGTTCCAAAATCTTAACTTATTTCAATATTAATTCAAAAGGCCAAAGTCTCACCTGAAGTAAAGGCACACTACATCCATCCGTGAACTTATAAAATTGATTATTTCCAATACATAATGGTGGCACAAGTACATGGTACACATTCCCATTCCAACAGGTAAGAATAGGCAGATAGAAGAGTAAGCAAAATGCAGAACAAGATGTCAGCAGAAGAAAACTTTCCAGCAATTGTCTTCCCAAAGAAGTATAAATTTGAGCAACTAATCATGTGCAAACCTATGTCCATAGGAGCTAAATGAAAGAGGTGATCTATCATAGTTTTAGCATAATAAAAGAAAGAAGTCTGGAAGAAAATAGTTGCCCTCATCATTCCCCCACCACCTTGAAGCAGTATAGGACAGCTGCCTTTTTCCTGGGGCAAAGAGAAGAAATGAAGCACCCCCTTAGACTTGGAATCCAATACCAGGCCCTCACGATGAAATGCAGTACCAGACAGACTGTCCAGTTTCTCCCCTGTTCCCACTCACACAACCCCTTAACCTGTGTTAGCCTAGAGGAGAAAAATATTGCTGCACTCAAAAGAATACTGTACCTAGCAAAGTTATTAAGATGAAGGAGATGAAGGAGAAATAAGAAAATTTCTGAAAAAAAAATACATTTATACATTTCAAATAGAGCATAGGGTTTTACTCTGAAGTGAATTTTTCCACCTGACAAACTAGTATTTGAGAAGAAATACACTGAAGTACTCATCATATTTAAGAGTGATATGAGGGATTGATTGTTGAGTAAAGAGGGATTTATTATAAGACTGAAGTACTCTTGGAAGTAGAAATCACAGGACAGCCAACACATCAGGGCTTTTGGGGTCAAACTCCCAATGACCATGTGGGAGAAAGTCACAAGAAACAATCATGGAGTGGAAAGGCTAGTAACAGATATTCCTGAGAAGTGTAAGTGTCAAGAACTTCAGGCTGTAGGGGACAAAATGTGCCCTCACTTTGGGTGGTGAGAAGTCAGGCCGATCACAAGCAGTTGTCTGATGGTATTGTGCTGAAAAGTGCTAGGATTGAATCCAGTGGGCTGCTTGGATATCCTCTCTACCTACTTCCAACACAGAACTCGGTGTGGTGTGATGTTTGCTTTTTTAATTCAGGGACATGATAAGAGCTATGCCCCTGCATGGATATTTGGCACTTCCTGGGTGCATGGACAAAGAGC